>JASAMX010025603.1:0-32813 GCA_030248175.1 Microlaimidae sp. YZB2_3
CCACTGTATTAAGTTTTTTAATATTTTTAACCTAAAAACAAAAAACAAAATCCGCCTCAGCCTTTTAGGTTAAAAAAAAAACAAAAAAGTTAAACGCAAAAAAACGATTACATAACCCAAATCTCAGTGCCAAGGCGCTTAAAAAGTTAAAAAAGAGCCGTATAATTCCAACACGGCAAACCTCTTGCCAACTTTTGACGTTTATATTCTGACTGTATCCGCCAAGAAAGTACGAACTTTTCTTACTGCATTTCCAATAATCCTTCTCGAAAATTCCAATACTAGGTCATCGCGCAAAGTTCAAACCTACCAATCAGGGAGTTGACAGGAAAACTAATCGGACCATCCCTCCGTTAAAATAACTGGACATTTTTACTGTGTTTCAATTTTTCACAAATTTTTGAAGCATTGGCACCCAATTCGGTGGTAAGTGGTGGGGGTTAGTGGGAAACCCCATTTACATTTTGGATATTTTACTTATATTCACTATATGGCACGGGCATCCTCCGCCAAGAAACTACTCTGACTTTTTTAATGTGTTTCTAGTAAACTTTTTTGAAAATTCCTTTCCGGGTTGATTTACTTACTACCCAGCCTAGTAAATTAAGGGTTAGGTAACCCCAGCTGTACACGATGGTGCAAATCGCGTCAACAGGTTCTGTTTTGTGATTTTTAAGTGTGTTACGGTTGTTAAAATAAATGCGCAGTTAGTTAAACGTATTGCAAAATGATTTTAAAGATAATATTAAAATATAAAAATCAAAATATCTTTGAGCTTTTAATAGTAAGTTATTTTTTAAAATTATATAGTGCTTCGTTTGAATGTGATGGTATTTTGAAACACAAATCAAAAATCCAGAAATTTTCACTTTTTGTATGAAAAAATGTTCTCAGAATGCAGAATAACACAAATAAAAAAAATTCCAAAAACACTTTATTCAACATTTATTCAGACTTTTTGTGCTAGTGCTTTTGTGTTAAAAATAAGCGAATTTTCTAAACACCCCTAGTGCGGAAATTAGTTCTATTTGTATTATAAGACTATTTTATTGTTTCAAAAAGATCTGGACTCCAAGAAACTTTTTTTACGGAGCTAAAAGCCCCAAAAAACATCAGTATATTAAGCTGGAACCGGTTACATTACAATTACAAACGGAACGATTACAGTTAGATTTTACGGCAGATCTTTTCTAATTAAATTAGTTAATAATTAGACCTGCTGATTAACTATTCATTTTCTGTAAAAAATTGTCAATCAAATGACACCAATAAAATACATGTCAAAAATACAAAACATTAATAAAATTTATTACCAAAATTCTCATTTTTTTCATTTCCGATTTAGCTTGTCAACACTTTTTTTAATAAAAAAGCTAACAATTTAAAGAAAAATTTTTTTCGACGTTAAAAATTTTGCCCTGGGGCCTATTTCATAAAAATTGCGTGTAATTATTCTTACAGCAGAAAATTAATAAACGCAGATTTTTTCTTTTGTATTTTTTCTAATTAAAACTTATATTAATAAAATTGAATTTTAGAAATTTAAAAAATTACATGTCGGTAAATTCCGTAAATTTGATATTGCGTACTGTTTTTTAATTAATAAAACAAGAATGTGTTTATTAAATAACAATTACAGTTTATGAAATAGGCCCCAGGGGGAGAACTGATCAGCTTGAGGCATCTGATTTTCTGACCCTTGACTCAAAACTACTTAAGCCATCTGATAACTAAGCTAGTTTAAAAGAAAACGCTTCAATGGTGAACAAACAGTATTAATAAACGGTAGCATTTAGTCATTGATAGGATTTGAGTTCTTCTAACTTTTAACAAAGCAGTGCATGCATAATTCCGAATGAGCTTTTAAGTTTTTAACAAACTACAATCACGTTTTTCTTTTTTATTTCAGTTTGACGATAAAACAAAATTAAAAAACTTTATTTGTACAAATTTTGCCAAAATTTTTTGTGCACATGTACATTTGGGCGCAATTTGAGTTAACCCACGTAATATCAAACTGGCGGTTTTTGGGTCTAAATTGGCAAATTTTTTTTAAACTGCCTTTTTTCAACGAAACAATATCCCGGCGTGGGAAATGAAAGTTTCCACCAAAATGTTAGGATGAGCTGACCGAAAAGGCACCCTTCTCCCACACACGGTTTGTTTCAGGGTATTCTCGTTGCCGTATACCGAAAACCGTGATAGGGTACCGAACGATATTTTTTTAATTTTGACCTTAATGTTTTCATTTTTATTATATCAATTCTCCACGACACCTTTTATTTTCATGTTATAAATCTTTTGTTAAAACTAGAAACGAAAATTAAATCGGATTGACGATTCAACGCAAAGTGCGAGTCACCCAACAAAAAGAACAAATTCAACACGGGAATAATGTGATGTTTTCAAAAATAAATAATAGCTTTATTCATTCTGTAATATTTTTACGTTTATAATAAAACTATAATCCACTTTGATAATTTTCATATTATAAAGAATTCTAAAATCGTTATGAGAAAATACATGAAACAATGGTGTAGAAATTTTTGCATTAATACAAAATTTTACGCACGAAAAGTAAATTATTTTTGTAAAAAATTATATAAAAAATACATTTAAATGCAAATAAAGAACTTTGTTACACAAAACACCATAAAAATCAAAATATAAAACAGAATAAATAAAGGAAAATATGTGACTTCATAATGTTACTCAGACATTTGACTGCTTTAAAGTGCTAATTAGAACATCGTTTCTGAAAGGGTGCTCATTAAATAATAGTTTCTTATGGCGACCCTAATAAGAGTGCGCTTAAATTAGGGCGCACCCTTGTTAGAGTCGATCCTTGTCTTAGGTTCCAATTGGGCGCGCCCAAATTAGAGCACTCACATTTCCAAAGAAAAAAAGATTATTTATAAGTCTGTTTTCCTTCTGTCATAGTTGTGACGTGGTCAGTACTTTGGCGTACGACTGAGCTAGTGACGGAATTTCGAGTCTTTAAGGACGGATGATGATTTTATTCTTTACAAAAAAATCGTCAATCTTATTTTTTGTTTCATTTTTTTTCCTTTAATATAAAATCAGAGACCCCACCAAAAAAATAGTCGTTTATTTTTGTTATTGTTTTTTGGAAATTATTCCATTGATATCATGACAAATTATCGCTGCATCGCAGATCTTTTCATAGTTAGATACTACAATATTTGGATATTTTCAAAATCGCTCACCGGCAATAAATACAGGTATATAGATCGGGGAGGGGGCAAAAACATAAGTCGACACGAAAATGTTCGATTTGCTTATTTATTATTAAGCCATTCAAATAGCCAAAAAACAGTACATAGGGAAAGGTATAAGGCTAAAACACTATAATAACTAAAACCATTATACAAAGCAAAAGAAAACCTTCATCCAAATTGCAGCACAGTTTATATATATGGTCTTTTGTGACAATTGTTTATCAGGGTTGTGGGAGCTTCAATTGCGGGGGCCGTGGGCCACCGGATATTATCTCTAGATTAGTAAGTATAGAACATAGTAACTTCCTAACGTTTTTTTTTTTTTGATTTTGAATAACTTGGCGGAATTAGACTCTATAAATTGAAATTTATTTGACATATATAGCTTACTGACAGGGCAGAATCGATTTAGTAAGTACGATTTTGAGATTTGCCGAATTTTTGCGTCGATCATGACGTATCGCAACTTTTTTTAAAAAAACCAATTATAACTCGCTCGAATGAGAAACGCTATATAGGTGAAATTTGGAACATATATATAACTTACAACGCAGAATCGAATGATAATCACGATTTTCTGATTTGAAACATTGTGCGCTAGACCATGATGTACAAAGCGAATTTTACTAAAACAATTATAATTCAGCCATATGCAAATTTACTTAAACAATTATAACTCGGCCCGAATAAAATCTATATGACCAAAAAAAAGTCGGAACATAGATAGAACATATAACGGAAAATCGATTGGTAGTGATTTTTTGATTTAACAATTGTGCGGTTGCGGTATTGTGGTAAGTGTACGTTTGATTATATATATGTTACAAGACAATTATTGCGGCCGCCGGTTACAGGTTACAAGACCAGACTTGAACTAGTTTCTTTTAATTTATGTTGATAGTGTACATCTACTTGTTTTAAAGTTGTTCATGATTTAAAATTGAAGGCGTTATAGAACTTTTATGTTCAAAATGAATTCCATATTTCTCATATTATCAATGCCTAGAATTAAACCAAAACAAAATTTTCTTTCCTTAAATATATTAAACTGTCTGCCATATTGTTATATCATGCTGTACTATGAACAATACTGGATGGCTTGTTTAATTTATAGTACAAGATGACATGAAACAGTGATATTTTCTCTAATAAATTGAGATAATCAGTGTTCTGGTTCTTTAAACCACACAAAAAATATTAATTTTTAATTTTTTGACTGATTGATTTTTTTTTGTATTTGTTTGATGATTTTTTTTTTTTTAAAACACAAAATAAAAATTAATCAAATATATTTTATATATGCTCTCGATTATATTTGGGCTCCGTATTCAAAATTTAATGCAGTCTTAATCAAAAGTAAATAAATATAGCTTAAAAATCGATATTCAATGCAAATTTTAACAGGATTTTTGCGTTCAGTATTGTTTAAATCGTTTTATAATAATGGAAAATAAAATGTATATGTTTATTTATAAAATTAAAGACCATTGGATTAGGACGCTAAAAAAATTTAAATTAGTAGCCTCAAACTAATATTGAGAGCTTGGAGTATTATTTTAAAACTCTTTTTAAAATTTTAAAATGGTGTTTATTCAGGAAAAAGTTTGGTTTTATGATTTGGGAGTTTGACGGTTTGTGGCTTGTTAGTTTTGACTTAACAGACCATCCATTTGAGATTAAATTTGTTGAAGTGTAAATTAAAAATTAAAATTATTTTTTATGGTTTAAAATAAGCCGTACCGGGTTGAACAAAAAAAACATTTGCTGAAATATATCAGTATTTCCATATATTTAAAAAAATTAATTATTCAGCGTGGGGCCTCGCCAAACCCCTTATTTAGTTGGTCCTCAGGTTAATTGTGGGTCACAAGGGTGTTTCCTGGGGTGTAAGAAACGGTAAATTTTATTAATGTGGCAAAAATAAATAAAAGTTAAAAATATATAACCAGGAAAATAAAGTAAAAATTAGTTTAAAAATATTAAAAAACACTAAAAAGCACCAAAATCAGGGCGCGGTTTGTATGCAAGGTGATCTATAGTGAAACTCCGCACTTCGCACTTCCACATGGAGGTTGAAGCCTAATGTTGTGATAACTACTTAAGTAGTTACCTACTTAACTACTTAAATACCCATGATTTTGGCTACCTACTTCTCCTCTTCAAAAAATAAAGTAGTTAATACAAGTAGTTAACACAGTATGTAGCTGAAAAGTAGGCAGAAAAGTAGTTAGCAAAGTGAGGCAGGAGGTCAGTGAGAGCAATTAAGCAATCAAGTTATTTAGTGTTTTTCTATAGAACAATCAGTATATCTGCGGGGCAGTATTAGGGAAAATCACACAAAATGTGAGAACGTGTACAGTAATCTACAGTATCTCGCATGTCTGCCAGTCTTCAAATCTCCACTCAATAGTGATTTTATACACAAAGTGCTTTATAGTTTATGAACTTTATTAAAAATCGTTGAAGTTTTTAAATATTATATATTTGTGAACTCAAATTCATCTCAGTACTATTATACATATAAATTGGGTAAAATTACCAAACTACTAAACTTAAGGGTTTGGTAAATACACCAACAAAACATGTGAACGCTTAAAACAATAAATTATTTTCTTGGTGCAAACAACCTCTTGAAATTAAAATAGGTCTATACTATCTGTCCAATTGTGATTTAAATACTCGCTAAACAGAAATTAACGGTTGTTAAAACCTATAAAATATGGAAATTGTTAATTATTTAAAGGTATTACAAAATGATTTTCACACTAATAATTTAAACTTTCATAAAAATTAAGGCAAGTATGAGCTTTAGTAAAAGGATTAACTAATCTACCACGGTTAACCTACTAAGTACTTGTTCAAAGTTTCTAAATAGTCAATGTTCTACTTAGTTGAGGAGCTCCATTTAACCACTCAAAACTTCACTTGTAATTGTATGAAAAGTAGTTAACTACCTATTTGACGTTTCCTAGTAAAGCTAGCACAAGTAAAAAATTATATTGCAAAAGTAGTACAGTTGCTCAACTTTCATCGCGAGTTTTTTAATTTTGTGCTAGCGCGGTTTTGTGATAAAAATAAATAAGCTCAACTTTTCTCAAACTGGTTAGTCAACAATTAGGTGGATGAAATTTTGTCGCCACTACCTCATAGCTTCGGCAATGGAAGTTCGTATTATGCATCGTTAGTTAATAGAAGGCCTAGTATACCCTATGCTTGCTTATTTTTTCCCGCAGAAGATGGCCCTCGCTTCCACAACAGCCATGCTACTTCAGCGGAGAATATGAGCTCCGTCCATTGGTATACTAGGCCTTGTCCATTAACAAACAAACCAACTAAAATACGATCAAAGCAACTTCCATTGCCGAAGCTAATGGGCTGGCGGTGGTGGCAGAGCAAAAGGTTTTATCAAATTATACTTAATTGTTGACTAACCACCTTGAAAAAGTTGAAGCTTTATTTATTTTATTGAAAAACCGCGCTGAAAATTAGGGAAAAACCGCGCTGAAAATTAGGAGCAACTATACTACTTTTTGCTTTAGCCTTACATAACTTTTTACTAGTGCTAGCTTTACTAAACCCTTGTTGCCATGGTTGCAGCCATTAAACGAATTTAAATTAACCAATGATGTAACAAAAACCATTTTACCCACCAACCCCATTTTACCCCCCCCCCGCATTGGCGCATGTTCTCCACTGTTAGAGATTGGCTGGATATTTTTAGCCAATGAGCGTCTAACACGCAGCATGACTATTATTTTAAACACAACACCAAAAACAAATAAACTCCGCACTTCAACCTAGTGTTGTGATAGTTAACGAAAAATCAAAGTAGGTAGTTAAATAGGTAGTTAACTACTTTAAAAATTACAAGTAGGTAGTTAAGTAGTTAAATGAAATTACAAGTAGGTAGTAAGTAGGTAGTTAACTACTTGAAATTTTTGAACTAGGTAGTTAAGTAGTTAAGTAGGTAGTTAATTAGTTAATCCTTTAACTAAACACATACTTGCCTTAGTAGGAATGAAAGATTAAATTAGTGTAAAAAACATTTAGTCATACCTTTAATAATTAACAATTTCCATATTTTATCGGTTTTGCCAGTTCTTTATGTTTAGCAATATTTACATAACGGCTGGACAGATAATATAACCTAGTTTATATTCAAGAGGTTGCTTACAAGAAGAAATAATTTATTGTTAAGTTAACATGTTTTGCTGATGTATTATGCAAACTTATTTTAAAAAGTTTTGTATTTTTTACCCACTTTATTGTATAACAGTACTGATGGGTTAGAGTTCGCAAATATATCTAAAAACTTCAACGATTTTAATTAGGTTCATAAACTATAAAGCACTTTGTGTATAAAATCACTATTGAGTGGAAAAAGTCGATTTTTATTGAAGACTCGCAGCACGTGCAAATTACTGTAGATTACTGTACACGTTCTCACATTTTGTTTCAAACACCTGTGAGTTTTACCTAATATTGCCCCGCAGATACTGATTGTTTATATAAAAACACTAAATAACTTGACTGCTTACTTCACTAACTACTTTCTGCCTAGTTTGCTAACTACTTTCTGCCTACTTTTTAACTACTGTGTTAACTACTTGTATTAACTACTTTATTTTTTGAAAGTAGGTAGTAAAGTAGTTAGCCAAAATCATGGTAGTTAAGTAGTTAAGTAGTTAACTACTTAAGTAGTTATCACAACACTACTTCAACCTCCATGTGGAAGTCAAAGTGTGGAGTGACTATAGACCACCTTGCATATAAACCGCGCCCTGACTTGTGCTTTTAGTGTTTTTAATATTTTAAACTAATTTTTACTTATTTTCCTGGTTATATATTTTTAACTTTTATTTATTTTTGCCACATTAATAAAATTTACCGTTTTTACACCCCAGGAAACACCCTTGTGACCCACAATTAACCTGAGGACCAACGGACAAGGGGTTCGGCGAGCCCCACGCTAAATAATTAATTTTTTTAAATATTGGAAATATGATATATTTCACAAATGTTTTTTTTTTGTTCAACCCGGTACGGCTTATTTAAACCATAAAAAATAATTCTAATTTTAAGTTACGCTTCAACAAATTTATTTCTAATGGATGGTCGTTAGTGCAACTGAAGCCACAAACCGTTAAAAACCCAAAAATCAGAAAAACCAAACTTTTTCCTGAATAAACACCATTTTAAAATTTTAAAGAGTTTTAAATAATCTCCAAGCTCTCGATATTAGTTTGAGGCTACAAATTTAAATTTTTTTAGCGTCTAATCAAATGGTCTTTAATTTTATCAATAAACATATAGTTTATTTTCCATTATTATAAAACGATTTAAACAATACTGAACGCAAAAATCCTGTTGAAATTTGCATTGAATATCAATTTTTAAGCTATATTTATTTAGGTTTAAGTTAAACTTGCATTAAATTTTGAAATCGAGCCCAATATAATCGAGCACAATATAAAATATTTTGATTAATTTTTATTTTGTGTTTAAAAAAAAAACAACAAAATTTTCAAACAAATAAATAGTCAAAAAATTAAAATTAATATTTTTTGTGTGGTTTAAAGACCAGAACACTGATTACTCAATTTATTAGAATATCACTGTTTATGTCATCTTGTACTATAATGGAACAAGCAACCAGTATTGGGTCATAGTACAGCATGATATAACAATATGGCGACGTTTAACATATTTTAAAGAAAGAAAATTTTGTTTTGGTTTAACGCTAGGCATTGATAATATAGAATATGGAATTCATTTTGAACATAAAAGTTTATAACGCTTTTCAATTTTAAATCACTAAGACTTTAAACAAGTAGATGTACACTATCAACATAAATTAAAAAGAAACTAGTTCAAGTCTTGTCTTGTAACCTGTAACCGGCGGCCGGATAAATTGTCTTGTAACATATATAAATCAAACGTAAACACTTACCACAATACCGCAACCGCACAATTGTTAAATCAAAAAAATCACTACCAATCGATTTTCCGTTATAAGTTCTATCTATGTTCCGAATTTTTTCTGGTCATATAGATTTTATTCGAGCCGAGTTATAATTGTTTTAAATAAAATTTGCATATGGCTGAATTATAATTGTTTTAAATAAAATTTGCATATACATCATGGTCTAGCGCACAATGTGTCAAATCAGAAAATCGTGATTATCATTCGATTCTGCGTTGTCAGTTATATATATGTTCCAAATTTCAACTTATATAGCGTTGATTCGAGCGAGTTATAATTGTTTTAAATAAAAGTTGCAAACACGTCATGATCGACCGCAAAATTTGGCAAATCTCAAAATCGTGATTATCAATCGATTCTGCCTTGTCAGTAGTATATATGTTATAAATTTCAATTTATATAGAGTTGATTCCGCCAAGTTATTCAAAATCAAAAAAAAAACGTTAGGAAGTTACTTATTACTTTTATACTTACTAATCTGAAGATAATATCCGGTGGCCCACGGCCGCCGGAATTTGAAGCTCCCACAAAACTGATAAACAATTGTCACAAAAGACCATATATATAAACTGTGCTGCAATTTGGATGAAGGTTTTCTTTTGCTTTGTATAATGGTTTTAGTTATTATAGTGTTTTAGCCTTATACCTTTCCCTGTGTACTGTTTTTTGGCTATTTGAATGGCTTAATAATAAATAAGCAAATCAAGCATTTCCCGGTGTCGCATGATGTTTTTGCCCCCTCCCCTATCTATATACCTGTATTTATTGCCGGCTAGCGATTTTGATATCAAAATATCGTGGCATCGCACTATGAAATAGTGCGATGCCACGATAATTTGCCATGATACCAAATGCAAGTATAATTTCCAAAAAACAATAACAAAAATAAACGACTATTTTTTTGGTGGGCTGCTTATGTTATATTAAAGGAAAAAAATAAAACAAAAAATAAGATTGACGATTTTTTTATAAAGAATAAAATCATCAACCGTCCTTAAGACTCGAACCCGTCACTAGCTTAGTCGTACGCCAAATCACTACTACTGAGCCATCACAACTATGACAGAAGTTGCATAAAACAGACTTATAAATAATCTTTTTTCTTTGGAAATCGATAAGTGCTCTAATTTGGGCGCGCCCAAATTGCAACCTAACAAGGGTGGCTCTAACAAGGGTGCGCCCTAATTAGAGCGCACTCTTATTAGGGTCGCCATAAAAAGAGCTATTACTTGCTTTAATAAGAGCACCCTTTCAGAAACGATGTTCTAATTAGCACTTAAAGCAGTCAATGTGTCTGAGTAATATATGAAGTCACATATTTTTCCTTTATTATTCTGTTTTATATTTTTGATTTTATGGTGTTTTGTGTAACAAAGCTCTTTATTTGCATTTAAATGTATTTTTTATATAATTTTTTACAAAATAATTTACTTTTCGTGCGTAAACTAATATTTAATGCAAAAATTTCTACACCATTGTTTCATGTATTTTCTCAAAACGATTTTAGAATTCTTTATAATGAAAATTATCAAAGACCCACTGGATTATAGTTTTATTATAAAGCGTAAAAATATTACAGAATGAATAAAGCTATTATTTATTTTTGAAAACATCACATTATTATTCCGTGTTGAATTTGTTTTGTTGGGTGACTCAGTCACTTGCGTTGAATCGTCAATCCGATTTAATTTGGGTTTACTTTAGTTTTAACAAAAATTTATAACATGAAAATAAAAGGTGTAATAAAAATAATATAATAAAATAAAAACATTAAGGTCGAACGATATAGTTAGGATACCCTGTCGGTTTTCGTATTGGCAAGAATACCCTGAAACAAACCATATATTGGGAGAAGGGGTATTTTTTTCGGTCAGTTCAGTATCCTTAACATTTTTGGTGGACCATTCCACGCCGGGATATGCTTCGTTGAAAAAAGGCAGTTTAAAACCGTTTTTCCCAATTTAACCGAACCGCAGTTAATATTACGTGATAAAAATTTAACTCAAATTAGATACACCAAATGTACATGTGCACAAAAATTTTCAGCGAAATCCCTACAAATAAAGTTTTTTTAATTTTGTTTTATCGTCAAAATTTTTGAAATAAAAAAGAAAAAGACGTGATTGTAGAGATTTTGTTAAAAACTTAAAAACTGGCTCGGAATTATAGTGCACCTGCTTTGTTAAAAGTTGGGAACAAACTAAATCCTATCAAATGACTAAATGCTATCGTTTATTAATACTGTTTGTTCACCATTGAACCGTTTCTTTTAAACTAGCTTTTAGGATAGATTCCTCAGATGGCTTAGTAGTTAAGTCTTTAGAGGGTCAGGATCGGATGCTGGGAGCTGGAGGATCGATTCTCCCCCTGGGTCCTATTTCATAAAGATTTCTGTAATTGTTATTTAATAAACACACTTAATTTCTTCTTGTTTTATTAATTAAAAAATACGTACGCAACTGTGGAATTTACGGAATTTACCGACATGTAATTTTTTAAATTCTAAACGCAATTTTATTAATATAAGTTTTAATTAAAAAATACAAAAGAAAAATCTGCGTTTATTAATTTACTGCTGTAAATTAATTACACGCAATTTTTATGAAATAGGCCCCAGGGCAAAATTTTTAACGTCGAAAAAAATTTTTTTCTTTAAATTGTTAGCTTTTTTATTAAAAAAAGTGTTGATTATTCAAGATACGCTAAATCGGAAATGAAAAAAATAGAAATTTTTGGTAATGAGTTTTATTAATGTTTTGTATTTTTGACATGTATTTTATTGGTGTCATTTGATTGTTGTGGACGATAACAATTTTTTACAGAAAAAAATGAATGTCAAAAATTGAATCAGCAGGTCTAATTATTAACTAATTAATTAGAAAAGATCTGCCGTAAAAATCTAACTGTAATCGTTCCATTTGTAATTGTAATGTAACCGTTCCAGCTTAATATACTGATGTTTTTTGGGGCTTTTAGCTCCGTAAAAAAACTGCCTTTTGGAAATCCAGATCTTTTGAAACAATAAAAAATAGTCTTATAATACGAATAGAATAGGGTATCCGACTTAATTTCAGCCACCAATTTAGGGTGTTAGAAAATTCGCTTATTTTTTTAACACAAAAGCACTAGCACAAAATTAACTGGATGAATGTTGAATAAAGTGTTTTTGCAAAAATTTTTTATTTGTGTTATTCTGCATTATCAACATTTTCATACAAAAAGTGAAATTTTCTGGATTTTTTATTTGTGTTTCAACTGCATCACATTTAGAACGAAGCACTATATAACCTTAAAATAACTTCTATTAAAAGCTCAAAATTGTTAATTTTTATATTTTAATATTATCTTTAAAATCATTTTGCAATACGTTTAACTAACTGCGCATTTATTTTTAACAACCGTTAATTTCGGCCACCTTTAAAATCACAAGACAGAACCTGTTTAACACGATTTGCACCATCATGTGTACAGCTGGGGTTACCTAACCCTTAATTTACTAGGCTGGTATAAATTATAAATAGACCGGAAAGAATTTTTCCAAAATAATATAGAAACACATTAAAAAAGTCAGATTATTTTCTTGGCGGAGGGATGCAGTCATATAGTGAATATAGTAAATATCAATGTAAATGGGGTTTCCCCACTCAACCCACCACTTACCACGATATAGAGTGCCAATGCTTCAAAAATTTGTGAAAGTAAATTAAAACACAGTAAAAATGTCAGGTTATTTCTTTTGACGGAGGGATGCATTCATAAGAATTACGTAGTAAACGTCTGTGTGGGCTGGAGTAATTCAACTCCTGATTGAGTAGGTTTGAACTATCAATAACCTAGTATTGGAATTTTTCAAAGATTATTGAAATGCAGTAAAAAAGCTCAGGTTATTTTCTTGGCGGAGTGATACAGTCAGATATAAAACATCAAAAGTTGGCAAGGGTTGGTGTGGAATTATACCACTCTTTAACTTTTTAACGCCTTGTTTATCCTTAAAGTTGATAATTTTGGGTTATGTAATCGTTTTTTTGCGTTTAAGGTTTTTTTTTTGTTTTTTTTTTAACCTAAAAGGTTGCTGAAATTAAGGCGGATTTTTTAATAAAAAAAAAAAAAAAACAAGAAAAATTAGACTAAAGCAACGCCATAAATACACCCACCAAAACAACAACCACAAACAAAAAAACGGAAAAAAGCCCAAAAAAAAAAAACGAAAAAAAAAAAAAAACACCAAAACCAAAAAAAAAAATAAAAAATATTTATCGTACATTTTAGCAATGGTTATAGCTAGTTTTTGTTAGGTGGTTGAAGTTAATGGCCCGTCCTTATTTCGGCCTCTATAAAAAAAGTTTAAACCTCAACTGATTTTTAAGTGTAACAGAAATTTTTAAATTTTGTACTGGAGTAACAAAAATAGCTGTCGTTTGATTTTTAGACCAAATCCTGGCTCGATTAGAAGAGCCAGAAATAATTATTCAAAAAATAAAAAAGCTGGCCGAAATTAAGTCAGCTACCCTAATTGAAAAAATACTTTTAGCTTAAATAAGCCGAAGCGAAGCTTTTGTTTTTGAGAATTTGGATCATTCCCAATAGTGATGTTCATCAAAGATTCGCTTTTAGGAGCTCCGGAGCAGCCTTGGACTCCGAATCTCTATTTTTATTAACCGGTACTGGACACGAGGGTACTGGACACGAGGGTACTGGACACGAGGGTACTGGACACGAAGATACTGGGCTTAAAAAAATTGCGATCACCACAACCTCGCAGCAAAATCGATTCATTATGCAAGGGGGACACGAGGGTACTGGACACGAGGGTACTGACGAGAAAAAACATAACCTTTCCCGCATAAAGCGGGATAAACTTATTACATAACAATAGTTTGTTTTGCTTAAATATTATTTAGTTTGTTTGACTAACTTATAAAAGATAGGATTATAAAAATAAAATTATTGAGAAGACATAAAACAAAAATAATAATTTCATAACTTTAAAACATTTTCGTGTAATTTGTCTACATTTTCGTGAATTTTTTTATATAATAACTAGGTTTAAAAATGTTAAGAATCTATGAGACGACTCGAAAGATAATAAACATTAAGGTTGCTGTTATGCTTTGATTGTGCTGTCAAAACATTTTTGTGGTTTTTTTTTCGTGGTGTGTTGAAAAAAATGAATTCGTAATAATGCCTTAGGAAAAATAACTGCAAAAATAATTGGAAATAATTCTTAATAATTCATAATAAAAATTAATAACCTTTCATAAAATAAACATAAAATATTTTCCGAAAAATGAATTGCTTGCATATTTTAACAGTAAATTATTCGGTACTTTTTAAAAACACACTATTATTGTAATATTATGATAAAGTTTAGCTTAATTTTTGGGTTTTGCTTAGGCTTAGGAAAATAAAGTTTACCGTGCAATTGGTTTTTAAGACTCCCAAAGGTCCGTTGTTGGATTGTTTTACTCGCGACTCTACTCTGTACTTGATTTACTTGATTGATTTAAATGCATAAAATATCATACATGAAAAATCTAACAATGTTTTTGGGTTTTAAAAGCATATTTTGTTTGCCTTGTTTTAAATGATCAACATGTGTCCACATGTGGTATTTATTGTGTGTAAAATAACCTTTAAAAATTTCGTGTTTTAGTATGATGTTTTTTAAACATTGCATCATAAAATTGTCGTTTAAGCAAAAAAAATTATCGTTACTATGGCAAAATCAGCCACAATTCGTATAAAATATATGCAACTGTGATTCATTTTATATAATAAACAGCAGCCTTTTAACTACAGAATAAGTCACAGTCACGTCTATTTTATAATGACTGTGGCTCATTTTGCCGTAGTTAAAAACGAAACGACCAAATGTTATTTATAATTAAAAACGAAACGACTTATGTAACGTTTAATTGTCTACGCGTTCAAACGATTAAAATTTAATTCAGCTCATTCAATCTAAAAAATTTACATATTTGTGGCAAACGTATTTTTTCTTAGCTCAGTACCCTCGTGTCCGGTACCCTCGTGTCCAGTACCCTCGTGTCCAGTACCCTCGTGTCCAGTACCCTCGTGTCCAGTACCCTCGTGTCCTAGAATCGTTATATTCATCACGTAACACATAATAGAATACGAGGTATGATTAACGGATGTGGTCAAACCAAAAATATATAATATACCGATATTATATATTATATTATATCGGTTTATTATATATTTTTGGTCAAAATAAATTGTTTTATAATTATAATATGTAAATTTTTATGTTTTTTAATGCATTCGATAGGAAATAGGGAGTGAATTCTTCATAGACGATCAGCTATGTAGGATTCGTCCCCTATGATTATTAGAGTGGGGCGAAAATATAATGATGGGGGCGAAAATATCATGGCAAGTATCTATAAGGAATTTGCCGGGGGGGGGAGAATATATAATGGCCCTCATCTATGAAAAATTTGCCGGCCGGCGATTTTATCATGGGGGCGAAAATATTATCCGACACCGGCACTTCCCACGCGTTGGTAAGGAAAATGAACATCAAAGGTCGGCCACATTGTGGAGGTTACCGTAGAGATGCCCATTTTTATTATATTTTTTGAATTGTTTTTATATATTTTTTACTTTATGTTTTTTGTCGCGTTTAGAATAATTCATAGTTTAATATTTTATAAAATATCCTAATTTTTTTGTTGCAGCAATCAAATTAAACGGTTTTTATTATTATACTTGTAGGGTATCTGACTTAATTTCGGCAACCAATTTAGTGTGTTAGAAAATTAGCTTATTTTTAAAACACAAAAAAACCAGCACAAAAGTCACTAGATGAATGTTGAATAAAGTTTTTTTGCGAAGTTTTTTATTCGTGTGATTCTGCATTATCAGCATTTTCATACAAAAAATGAATTTTTGTGATTTTCTGGATTTTTGCTCTGTGTTTAAACTGCATCAAATTTAAAACGAGGCAATAACTAGTATTTAGTGCTCAAATTTGTTAATTTTCATGTTTTTATACTTTCTTCCAAAACAGTTTGGAATACGTTTAACTAACTGCGCAATTTAACATTCTGTAAATTTCGGCTATCTTGAAATTCAGGTAAAAGAACCAGCCTTTGTTTTGCTGTATTCAAATATCAGGTACTACCGTATTTTATAAAATTTTTTTTGCGCGTTTGATTTTTTTTAACGTTTTTCATAGCAAAAAAAATTTAATAAGAAACACAGGTTATAAAAAAATGTTTTTTAAAGTTTTGACATAATTATTTAAAGCCTTGCTAATAACTTTAAAAGTTTACAAACGGTAAAAACTTAAGTTATATATAGCAAGAACAACACCCAAGGACAAATTTAAAACCTTTAAAAATTTTTATAGTTCATTTCAGCAATAGTTATAGCCAGTTTTTTCTAGGTGGCCTAAGTAAATGGCACGCGCCTTAATTTCGGCCACTATAAAAAAACTTTAGACCTCCACTGATCTTTAAGTGTAACAGAACTTTTTAAATTTTGCAATGGAATAACAAAAATAGCTATCGTTGGATTTTTACAAATCTTGGGTCGATTAGAAAAACTACAAAAAATTATCCATAAAAATATAAAAAAGGTGGCCGAAATAAAGTCAGCTACCCTACACAAGTTATTACTGCTTTTGAGATTCAAAAATTTATTCCACGGTGTTTTTGCGGTATTTGTGTTTTTAATGAAAAAAATTTTTGCAGATTTTTTAATATATTTATTTTCCGTAACATGTTTAAGAAACGCGTGTCTATTTTTTTTTTTTTTTTTGCCAAGAGTCACGACTAATATTAATATAACAATTCATTGATTTTTCAATTTTCCTGAGCAGAGTTTAAGTATTGGAACTGAGTCTATATTTTATACAACGTTGACAGTATGTGTTTGCACCAGAGCCAGCATCATAAAAGAAGTGATCAATAAATGAACCCTATCTTACACCAATGTCCCAAGCCTTCTTTTGGCAATACACCTTACAATGGGAGAACTTATTTTTTTCAGAATTTTACAATTCCTGAGTGATACATTTATCTTTCTCTATCATATTTTTGTAGTTAACTATTTTAAATACGTTTCAGAAGAAGAATATCTACATGGACCTCTGGTTGTGTCATATAAAGTTTTATAAAACAAAACGTTTTTACCTCATCACAAAATAGTGTCATATGGTTAAGAGAATTTAATTTTGTTCCTAGTTTTCCAGGATTTGGATTAATTTTAAGTATTCCACTAGGAACTGGATTTCGAGCTTCGTGAAAATCAATTTCCCTAAATACATAAATTATTACTCTTAACATTAAAAAATGGTACAAAAAGTGAGAAATCCCGAAAAATCTCACAATTTTTTTCTCTTAAATGGTTTTAACCCGATAAGGGCGGGGTGCCTGATTTGGGAAAAACGGTTTTTATTTGCCTCCTACCTGCCTCCTACGTTCCTCAACCCTGCCTCACACCTGCCTCGGAGCCAGCTTTAGCTGCCTCCTACCTGCCTTTGAGGCAGTTTTATCTGCCTCCATACTGCTGCTACCTACCTCCACCCTGCCTTACCTGCCTACAGTCTTCAGGACTTTCTACCATGCTGACCTTCAGGCAGCACCCAACAGGCCTACGGGTACCAATCATCTGGACCTGGTTGCTGAATCTTTTCTTTTATAGAAATGAGTCCAGGTTGGCATGGCTAGGGTGATTGTTGTTGTACGTCAGCTACGCATGGCAGTCTTGTATCTAGCAAACTAGTGGACAAATGCAGCTCCAAAGTGTGTGGAGTATGTACCACTGGCCTTGCAGGAACACCTATGCTGCTCATGTACGACGTTAAAATGTAAGATTAAAATCAGGCGGCGACTAAAACTCCTTTAGCTAAGACTTCGGAATGCGTGAACACTGCGCGCAGTGAACACTCCAGCGGTAAAGGTTGCCAACATTGTTATCAATGTTGGACTAAGAGTCTTAACATAGGGGTGAAATTTTTTGCCCCTCCTGGCTTGTCTCAGCGCCTGCCCTTCGTATAATCTGCATAGGGGAGATAAGTTTCAGGTAATGCAACAACAACAACAGTCTTCAGGAGGCAGGTTCAAGAGCCGTCTTACCGGGATAAATTGGGTCAAAATTGCATAATGCATAAGTTGGATCAAAATTGCATGATGCACTGTGGTTTTATTTAAAACTCAAATTATGATCCAGTTTTACAATTTTTTATGATTTATTCACTTCCCAGAATCTTTTAAAAAATTTTTAATAATGGCACAAAAACTAAAAAATCTTTAACCGCATACCTTTTGGTTTTTGTTTTTTTCCTAATGAAATTTTAAAATTGATTTAAGCTACACAATATATACCGTTTTGCTATGTGTTGCGATCTAAGGCTCAGAATTATGACCTTTTTGCACCCTCAACGACAAAATTGATTGAAACGCGAAATAAACGCACTGGTAATGTCAAAAAGGTAATGTATTAGTACTCCTATATTTAAAACTTATGTAACAAATTCTGTTTTAATTTTATGTTATTGTATAAAAAAATAATTCCTTCGTGTTACTTGATATACATACTCTAATGTATCAGAATTTAAACCGCGTCCAAACAGGCGCAAATTCTTTTCATCTTCAAAAAGACTCAAATAAAATTCTATAGGCTGCGTTCGTTCTGCCTGTGAATAGGTAAATCCTAAAAATATTTTTAAAAAGTTACATTCGTATAATTATTTGCACATATTTCGCTCATTTTCTATCATTTTGACCCCATGGGTCACCCCCCCAAAAAGATTTTTAATTTCCAAGGAAGCCTGAAAAATTGGCGCACAAATGGTGTATCACTTTTGTTGGGGTCGGCAACACCTAAAGAACTGAAATAAGTGATTTTTTGGGGTGGCCGGAATCAAGGCTGTTGGCCCTAATTCGGCCTTTTTAAAAAAAGCTTTAAATAAACAGAAATTAATTAATACTACTATAAATCCTTTATTTTTTATAAATTCTCTAAGAGCATGTTTAGTGATATTTTAAAAAAATTGTAGACTATATCTGAATCGGTTAGAAAAACTTACGAAAATAAGAAAACAAAAGCAGCCGAACTTATTTTAGGTATATTAATATGTAATGGAAAAAATTTTTAATTTGCTGTTTCAAAATTGTTGTAACATAATAATAATAATAACCTTTTAAGTTTGATAAATATCCTCCAATAGCATCACATTTACTTTGAGTGGTGCGGGGACGATACATTTGAAATAAATCAATTTCTCTTTCACTGAATTTAGTGTCAGCACGCAGAACGAAAAATTCAGTAACATCCCCTGTTTTCCCTAAATATTTTTTATTTCTCAATTTTGTTAATCATAAAATTTTAAGAAACAAGTATTATTACATTAATAATAAACAAAAAATCTAACTACATAATAGCGATTCTAAAGAAAGAAATTTATTTTTGTTATACAAAACACTCATTTAAACGCTGGTTCATACTTATGACAAAACGTCCTTTGGACAAAATCCAAAGGACAATTTTAGAAAAGCAAAAACGTCCTTTGGACAAACTAAAACGTCCTTGGGACTTTTTCCTTTGGATGAAGTATGAATGCTACTTAAAATTTGTCCTTTAAACTTTGTCCAAAGGGAAAAGTCCAAAGGACAAAAAAGTATGAACAGGTTGTCCTTTGGACTTTATCCTTTGGATTTTTTTTAAAGGACAAAGTCCAAAGGACGTTTTGACGCTGTATTTGTCGTTTGGACAAAGTCCAAAGGACTTTTGTCCTTTGGACTTTGTTCAAAGGACGTTTTGTCATAAGTATGAACGAACCTTAAATCAACAAAAAACATGAAAAAACAATACAAAATAACAAAATTTCGTAATTAAAGTATGACTGTATGACTGCAGCTTTCCGTCAAGGAAACTACGCTGACATTTTACTGTGTTTTACTAGTTTTATGGTTAAATTTTTACTGGTTAAATGGTTAAATAAATGGTAAAACTTGTTAGAGTTACATTTTACTATGGTTAAATGGCAAAACTTGTTAGAATCTTGAAATACAGACCGAAAATTAAAAAGACGCCAGCGCCCTCTTACCTCGATTGAACAAAAGTTGTTTAACTGGGAATACCTACCTAAGATTATAACGGCACGATTGCGCCGTTTTAGTTTTGATTAACGAAATTTGCTATATTCTTATAATGCCGACCGAGGGCTAAAATGGTGCTATAGTGTCGTTTTAGCTCCGTTAAACAAAAATCGCATTGCTACATACTTTAAATACATGGCTGCCAAATTAAAATGGCGCGATAACGTCGTTTTAATTCAAGCAAAAAATCAATTAAAAATTTCAGATATCAGAGAAAAATTATATTCGTAAAAACTTATAGAAATATTTACCTACTGATGGATCACACGTGTAACAAGGAATACTGAATGGTTCATTAAGAGGATGTATGAGACTGTGTATTACCCTGCTTGTGTGTTCAGAAAAACTAACCGAATCATTTAGCTTGCAATCAGGAAAATATTTGGATTTAGTAAATCCACTTCGTCTTTTAAATGCTAAAAAACCTAAAAGCAAAAAAAAACAGCTAAAACAGTTTTAAACTGGCTCATCATAATCAGCCGATTTAATGCTGTAAATAGCCATTTTAGCTCTTTCAGCTGTACCAATAGATTAAAATCTGCAACAAAACTGCCTAATAATACAATACAAATTTATAAAAATTCACTTTTCTCTCGGAAATTTTAATATAATTCTTTTATTAAATTGGACAAATTAATGTTTAATTAATGTTTACACAATTTTATGCATATTTGTTTTAAATGAAAACTAATCAAGCCTTAACCCATATTAACCCTTAACCTTAACCCACTAAATTTGGAAGTTTGTATTTCTTTCCTTATTAGAAAACAAATATGCTTAAAAATATAATATACTATTGTATGATGTTTAGACAAAAAGTAGAATGAGATCTTAAAAAAACACTAAAATATTATTAAGAACTTTAAACAACATGAACATTCTAACATAGCCTCTAATAAACACGCGTTTAGTGGACCGGTCCCTCGTCTAATAGTTTTAAATACAGTATCTTCATTTCAACATTTACTGACACTTTTCTTCTGTGATGTGCCTTTTTTTTAATTTTACAAATGGTTTTATTTATTACCCATTTGTATCATTTTTATTACTTTATGAACGGGAGTTGTGGAGCAATGTGGTTTTCTTACCTAAAGTAAGTTATTAGTTATATATATATATATATTTAATTATATTTATAATTTTTGTATTCACACAATATTAATCAGAACATATAATTTTTGATCTTTTTTCTAAAGATGAATTCCATCAGCGTGCATTTAACAAAGTGTTTAAGTAAATATCAGGAGCAGAGAAATAGGTGAAGCAACTAAATCAAGTTGTTCTTTTTTATTTTTCTGGCTTCCGGTTTTTTTTCCTTTTTTTTTTGACGGAAAGCGGTTACGCCCTTAATTTCAGCCTTGAAGACTTTAGCTTTACTTTTTTTTAAATTAAGTAGTTTTATGTCAAATCTTTTTTAATCTTTTTTTAAAAATTTTTTTCTAAAAAAAAACAGTTCCAACCTTCAGCGGCTTGCTGAGAATTATTAAACATGTCATTCCACAACTGTGTTGTTCCTTCGAATTCGTAAATAGGCCATTTTAAACTTCCTGCACTACAGTTTTTGACAGATCCCACTAACCTGTAAATAGATTTACCGTTCTACAAATACTACATTCTTTATAATTTTTATAATATACAGCCATTCTTCCTTTATATTAAATAAAAAGTAAAAAAAAATGCAATAGCTAACTATTAAAGTGAAAATAGTAAAAAAGCCGATTTTCTACGAAGCTTCCTGGACTCTCTCTTTAATATCTTGATGTTTATTGCTTTACATTTGCATTTTATAAACGTTAAAAACTGCACAAAAATATATACTTTTATTTGATAACAAAAATAACACACAATTTAAACGAAAATAGGTTTAAAATTAAAAGTGAAACTAGTGGGAAAAAAGCCTATTTTGTATGGACCTTCGTGGACTCTTTCTTTAATATCTTGAAAACAGCTAATGAGCGCCACTTACCATTAGCATAGTCAATATTCATATCCGCCATAAATAAACAAATATTATATGAATGCAAGATTTTACTAATCTTGAATGAGCGCCACTTAGCATTAGCATAGTCAATATTCATATCCGCCATAAATAAACAAATATTATATGAATGCAAGATTTTACTAATCTTAGTGGTGATGTTATAGTTCACTAATACCGATAATTTGAACCCTGAGTTTCAAATAGAATACTTTGTTAATACTATGAAGAATATATAGCACAAGAGAATGTCCGACTGTACACTAAATTTTTGATCAAAATTTTGCGAGAAAAATCGCACTTTCGAATTCATTGATGTGCGACTTTTCTCGCAAAAATCCCCTATTTTCTGCTAGATTTCCCGCGCTTCGATTTTTAACACAGTGTTAGTTTTCTCGCAGTGGGGACTGCGACTTCTTTTGCACTCTATACTGCTTTAGTCGCACTGCGATTATTTTCGCACTGCGAGTATAGCTGCACAACAAAAAAAACAGAGAGGAGCAAAAATTTTGTGTTTAAATGAGTAAAAGTCGTTTTTTACATTAAGATGTCAAAACTTTTTAGTTTTAATGAAATAAACTAAATTTCCAAAGTTTTAAATTTAAATAAAGCTAGATTTGAAGTGTTTTACTCCATTGAAAATGAGTACCGTTTAATTCATTTAACTTCATAATATTCTAAAAACATTGTACAATTGATAACTGATTCTTAAGTTAGTTGTGTTTCCACCGCTGAGTCAAGTAATACTATATTTTAGAAAAATATTTACCAAGTTGGAAAACGATTTGCATCTACTAATGAGGACATTATTTCTTCTGAATGTGTTACTGGTACCGTTTCTGTATAATTTAGGGAAGTAACTGCACAAAAAATGGCTATATTTTTTAAATTTAAAATATCCAACTTCATATTTTATACAGCCGTTTGAAACCGGTATATGATAACAAATGATTAATAAAATTAATTATTTCAGAAATTAACATTTATCATAGGTGGCGCAGGAGCGCCACGGGGTGACTTAGCCCCAAGGCACAGCGCAAACTATAGTTAAAGAAAGTGAGTGAGTCTTGTAATTTATCTTCTTCTTCTTCTTATCATCATTATTATTATTATTGAAACGCTCATATCTTAAAATCTATATTTTTCCTTTGTTACTTATTGATTAGAAATTAACATGGCTCATTGGAAAGGGCAGAAAATTGCACAACTTTTGTTGGAGGCACTTTTTAGGTCCTTACTACGGATTTAATCATCAAGTACTAATTTGAAAAATTCCCACAATAGATTTTTTGACTGCTAAATAAAGACTTCGGACGACAATGAATAAGCCTGCCAGATCTTTAAAATTAGCAAACAAAAGACGACAGTTTTCTGCGACTCTTGGTTTTTTCCGCGACCGCTCCAGTACCATGTGGCGCCAATAATGAAAAATGCTAAAGCGAATTTTTCCATGCCTCTTGACAAATACTTAAAAAGTATTAACTGTATGCGTGGCAAGTCAAAATGCGAAAAATCCTGCGGTTATGCATTAATCCTAATTAATTCATTCATGATCTTCTTGTTATTATTCTTCATCAAATTTTTAATATTATTATCAAGATTTTAAAATCTTTATACGCCACGCGTCAAAAAAAAATGCACAAAATTATATCAGCCATAATTGCCCAAAATCAAATTCAGTTTAATGGTCTTTTTTTCTTTTCATTAATAATTTAACGCTATTAGAAAAGTGTCATTGCATAACTGAGACTTTAATTTTAGTTTAAGTTTAATTTTTAACATTCAACTTCAACAAAAAGTGATAGACAAGCCATAAAAAATGCTCTAAGAATGAACCAGAAAAAAGGGCGATTTCCCCGGGCTTATTTTTAGACAGAAAAGATGTGGAATATTCCAAAGTGGCTTATGTAGACTGTAGTAAATTAGCATTTGGCTTTTACAGTTGCTCAAAAAATTAAGAAAATGTAGCCTATTTATAAAGAAAAGATGTGGACTAGTTCAACGTGGACGTATGTGGACTGTAGTAAATTAGCACTATTAGTGTTTGCAGTTACTCACAATAAAAAAAACTGTAGACCACGGCAAATAAAATCTAGCTGACCGCGATATTTGCCGTATTAAATCGACTATTTAACAACAAAAACATTCCATATTTTTCACTAAAGCAGACTAATAACAAAAATTAAAAACTGTATTTTAATAATTATTTATCGAATTACTTAATTTGAAACCTAAATGCAAGTTTTTTAAAGGCTAAACTTGGTTAATTTTTCTATATTTTGTGAAAAGGTGAAATTAAAAAAAATTGTGCGTTCTTATTTGTTTTTTTTTAAAAAACGCCATTACCGCACAATTTTAATTGGTCCTCTCATTCCTGCATTCTAATTTTTAGCGTCAGCCAGATATAATTCAACCATAGTTTTTCCATAGTCGGGGATTGCAATTAATAAAATCATGCTCACAACAATCTTTGACAATCGCAAATATGACCGGGGTGAAAGTGTGAAATAAATGTTCAATTTATATACATTTTTTTAATTATGATTAAACCGTCGCCACAGTAATTTTTTCCTGTGACGGTTCAACGCGATACGTTAATATTTTTGGCATAACAAAAAAGAAAAATAAGTTTTATGCCCAGGACCTGGCAATGGTATTTTTTTAATAAACATAAGGTATGAAACGTACTATAATAAATCAATTATAGGATCAGCAATCCTGCAAAAAGCTATTTATCATAGTATGTCCTATCATGCTTGCATTGCATTCAATCTATTTTCTGTATGTATGTATGTGTGCCTCTCTCGGTTTTTTCTAACATCGGTGCATTAATCATGTAATGTGCAATGCGATTTAATTCACTTATTTTTTAGACCTCTAAAGAGTGACTTAACTGGGCTTAGATTTTGCAATGTGGTCGTTTAAAGATAAATAATTTATTTAACAAAACCAACAAAACACCACCAATCAACTTTAAATGTAAAACTGATCGACGCGTCACAGATTTAGTCCCTTTTATAGTTCTCATAAACTAACATGTTTAAGGAACATGTAGTCAAAAAAAACAGAAAAGTTTAGAATATAAAACTACTAATTAATCTAAAAAAATTTTAGCAAAATCTAAAAATCTAAAAAAAGTCGGTTTTATCTATTGATATTAATATAAAACTGAAAACATGGATTAACTCTTTGGGATTTTTCCGTCCAAAAAACGCTGCGAATCCGCAGAAGGTGTTTCGCGCCATTGCTGCACCCTGTTAAACTCCGCGTCTCGAATCGCCCGGACGCGGAATTTAACACAATGCAGCGCTGCTGCGCAAAACCTTCTGAGGATTTGCAGCGGAAAGAATCCCAAAGGGTTAAAATTGTGTTCAAAAGCTGTTTGAAAACTTATAACCTTGAAAAACTGACAGGTACATTTAACAAATTTTAATTAATAAGCATTCTGCTCTTAAGACATGCTAGTTTGTGTGACCGTATATACTTTTACATCATTTTTATTACAAAATTACAGAACTACAACTGAAATTCAGAAAAGCATTTTATATGTCTTTTTTCTATTTTCGCAAAAATAACAATTCTGTTTTTTCAGGAGTTTTTTGCAAACAGTTGTTTTTCCACTGCCAAATATCGTAACAAAATTAATCTTAATCTTAAAAGTTGTTATCAACATTTTATATGCAACAAGTAAAATAATGTAAAATAAAAGAAAAAAGAATATATAGAACAACACAAGGTAGCCAAAATGAACCCTTTTACATTATGCTTAACTTATACTTTAAACTTTGTTGTTTTATTACGTTAAATCTTAAATTTAAACCCAAGACAAAATAAAGTTTCATTTCTTGTCTTTTATGTCAATGTTTTATGAACGAACGTTTTCCGTTCCATTGGAAACCAAAATTTTAATGCACAACCGAGGTTTTAATTTTAGAATTGCAAATTTTTAGTGAAGTTTTGTTTTTTTTTTTAAACCACGCAAAATACTGATGCAAAATCGACACTATTTCATAAACGATTTAAGTTTTAGTGAATTTTGAAGAACTTTCTCCTGACATTTAAAATACTTTGAAATTTGCCGTTTTAAGTTAAATTTAAGTATTCAAGCTTTTTAAAGTTTTTACATATTACGAGACGATCAATTTGTATATACAAAAAAATTGGTGCAAATATTTTTAAAAAAAAACAAGAAAAAATTTTTAAACCATATGCAAAATAAAATTTGTTTACATACTTCATAATTCTGTATATTCAGAATCTAGATTCAAGTGAAACGATTATTTAAACAAAACAATTATTTAACAGATTGTGTCAAAAATTTGAATCAAAATAAGCTTATAAAAGATTTATGTACAGCAAAAACCCATAGCTTTCAACGACTTTTTAGTATTTGAAACCTAATCAAGTTTAAAGCTTTATAAGTTTAAAGTTTTTGGCTACTTAGTTTATCTGTTCTTTCTTAAAATAAAAATTCTAAACTAATACGCATAAAATCTTTGAATCAAAATCAAAACTAAAAAAACTAAATACAAATATAGCTAAATACAAGATACAAAATAAAAAATAAAAGTTTACGCATAAATTCTCACAAATTTTAATCAAAAACAAAAATTAACCCTTTTTGATTCATAACCAAGGCGGAATGCAAAGTGCGTCTTTGTTGATTTGTGTAAGGGGGGTTGTTGAAAATATGAAGAAAGTAAGCGTTGTTCTTTTGTCTTCAAATAGGTTTATTTGCCTAAATAATAAGAAAGAGCTACGATTTTACTTAAATTTTTTATGTTCGTTGTTTTACTGTGTTTTGTTTTGATTCTATTAAGATGCATGAAATCCTGCATATAAACTGCATTTTTTAATGTATTTTTTTATTTTTCTATAAGCAAAATTTCAAATGAAAAAGTGTGCACAATTTCCATTGAATCCCGGAAACATTGAAAATAATCATTCACACATGCAGACCTGTTCATGGTCCGAAAATGCCCCCCCCCCCCCAGTTTTATTTACTTTCCTTTTCCGCTTAAAAATAGATGAGAAGTTACCTCCACATAAAAAACAAAAGCCTCAGCGCAGGTATTATGCGGCCGCCCTAATCGTCATTGTTTGGTGCTTGGGAGACATCTGATTTAAGGCTATTATGGAAACGGATGGATGAAATATATTTCAAAATATTTATCAAAATTTAGCAAAACTTTTAAAGCTATGCTGCTTTCATTTGTCTTTCCGATTTTTGTCAATTTCAACGATCAAAATTTGCTACAAAGGCTGAATCTCAGCCGCCTTTCTATTTTCATGATATTTTATACCACATTTCACTGAATGCATAACAAACCTGATTAGATTTGTGCCAAGTAGTTCCCACCGTCTTGAGGGCAATAATTATTTAAATCAGAAGACTTCAGTTAAATAAAAGCTAAAAATCTAGCTACAATATTATCAAAAAAATTTTAAAAATGAGTATCTACCAACAAAATCACTAACCATGGGCAATCAAAACTGACTAATCCATACTTAATTACAGTAAATAGAAAAGTGTAAAATACATTTTCATGATGCGTTTTGATGATTTTAAGTACTAACTACAAAATCCAGGTATATTTCTGCAGATTAAACCTGAGATATATGTCGTACAATTTTTTCAAACCCGATTTTCTCTTGTTTTTCAGGATGGAAGTAGTTTCAATCGTCCTGATTTTCATTGATTTTCAGTATCGGATGCCGAGGCAGGGGCTGCAATTCGTCCGCTTCTCCATTTTCTTGATTAGTAATTTTGTACGGTCGTTTGTACTTGTGGTTGAGACTAAAAATCTCTTTCAGGGTCGGCAAGCGGTCATCCAAAGCCTCCAATTCGTATTCGCTGAAGACTCTGATCATTAAGCGACGCATCAGCATCATAACCAACAACTAAACAAAAAGCAAAAAATTATTTTAAAAAAATTCAAGGATCTAAGAAAGCTTAGAAAAATTATAGTTGTTATTGTTAACAAAAACAAAACTGGCCATTGTTTTGGGGTGATTTTGTAAGTTATCCATTTGAAAACATTGATTTGATAAGTGAACAAAATTTTAAATTCGACAAACATTTACTCCACAGTGTGTAAGATACGCTTATAACATTACCAATAGCAAAAAAGAAAGAAAATTTTTCCATAATGTATGATTATATCAAGTTGGTCGAAAAAGTTTCATTCAAAAACTTTTCAGTGTTAAAAACCTGAACAAAATTATCAACGACATTATAGAATTATTTTAAGCTAATCAACGCTGACCAAAAATTGTTTTTATACGCATTGAAACAAGACACGCAAAGTGTACGCTATAGCAATGAAATTTATAATAAACATAAATCCTACCACATTATTTTGAAACTACCATGATGCCAGAGCATATTTTCGTATAAAAAAAAAGCAGGATAAAAGCGGTCCTCAAAAAACCAGAATTTATTTTAAAACACCATTCAGAAACATATATAAAATGCCACAATATAAAATAAAAATTAAATATAATGCATAAAAACCTAATAATAAATTAAGAAAACTAATATCAAATGAAAGAATCGTATTGAGTGCAAAAAATAACAAGAATTAAGCTTTATTGCAAAATTTAACTTACAATTTAACTTTAACTTACAAAATACATCATTATAAAATTTAATTTGTTTTTATTAAGTATGATGATTACACAAAATATACCAATTTTTGGTGCTTGTAATTAAGAACGTGTCATCTTTTTTCAGCTCCATAAGGTTATTTTTGTTTATATATAAAAAGTTTTTAATGAATTCAAAAAACAAGCGAAAATTAAATGAAAAATCATTTACCATCATCGGGAATGCAATAGAAATAGCCTTGATGTATTTAACAATGAACAGAAGCAACAGTCCCACAACCTGAATGGCCGTGAACAGGTGTACTTTTTTCACTTCAACAAGTCTCAACCATTTGTAGTCGGGCTGATACTTTCGTGGCATAAAAAGAATCATAATACGTTGAACAAACTGCTGACCAATTAACGCGACAACGCCCATGTAAAGAAAAACTCCAAGCAAAGCTGCCATTGGCACCAACTATAATAAATTTCTTAAATTTATTTTAAAAATTTTTAGTTTTTTTATTTTAATTTCGTATTAAAATCAAAAAATTATCTTAAAAAAAACGCAAAATTTATGTTACCATAAAAAATCAGCTTTAAAAAATTTAATCCATTGATGTGTAAAATTTTGGATTTTTTTCTTTTTTTTCAATATTTTATATAGTGAAATATACTGTTTTTTTTTTTAATTTGGGTTAAAATAGGTATTATATAGTCAAGCTTCCCCAAGGAAGCCCGCGAATTGAGAAACAGCGAGCGACTAGTACATTGTACGGTTTGAAATATTACAAAAACAAAAGTATTTTTTGATGATTTTTAGTTTTTTGTCGCTTCGTAGGTACGGCGCTGCTGGCACGCTTGGTTCCCACATTTTTAATGTTACAATTACAGAAAATGCTTTATTTAAAAGTTTGGAATGGACTTTTCAAAATTAATTTTTAAATTTTAAATAATTTTACAATCAAAACATTAAAAAAACCCTATGTAGGTTTGAAATTAGTTTCAAAGCACCAATTTCAACTTCATTTTTGCTAATTCAAAATCATTGTTCACGAAAATACTATTTTAGTGATGCTTTCTAACTATTGTGATATTTAATCGAAAAACCTAAATTTATTTAGCACAAACTGATATATTAAAGCACTTTAAAATTGTGAAAATATCATCGTGTAGCAATTTTGTTTAAGCATTATTAGGTTTAAACTAAAAAAACTATGCAAACTACGATTTTTTTTTAAATTTTATTTTTTTCTTTTTGTACCCTCTCTTGTACAGTAAAAAACGCTTATTCAGAACTATCGTCTATACAGAAATAATGCGGACTAACGACAAAACTAAAACTTTGAAATGTTATATATCCATAACGGAGGTTAGAATATGTGTGGGACATATATGGGAGCATAGCTTAGACACTTGGCTATCTTTAAAAAGGTTAGGAAAAAAATGTTTTTAAATGACGTCGTCACTATAGCTGATGCGGTGAAAAAAAAACCTGGTGCCAAAAAAAACAAAACTTTTTTATTAGTACGAGATAAGAAAAGCCGCTTGGTATGCTGTTAAAACATACTTTTCTGTGTTTTTTCTGAAAGTTTGAGCGAAATTGGCTCGCTCAAATTTTTTTATAATGCGTTGAATGCGCGCGGTTTTCGCGATTTTTCGTGAATTTTTGCCACGCTAATACACTGTCCGAATTATTTTTTTTGTTTTGCTTCCTGCTCGAGGTGTGTACGATATTGATAATAATTGTTATATTAAATGTCCGCCAATTTTTATTCCTTACTTTTGACCTAAAAATTTTTTTTTTGGGGCAACATGTTTGCAAGTAAGAAAACACTTAAAAAAGAGCATTTTTTAGCTGCTAAATTTGGCAATTTTTTATTATGATTTTAACTTTAAAAATATGTTTTTTTTAACAAAATAACCTTGAAATTCGAAAAAAATAAATTTTTAAGGCTTATTTTTTTGGAAAAATTTTTAATTTAAAGGTTTGCTGCTGCCAACATACGGGCCAACATACGAATCGAAAAACATTTTTTTCTAACCTTTTCAAAAGATAGCCAACAGTCTAAGCTATGCTCTATATATGTCCCGCACATATTCTAACCTCCGTTATGAATATATAACATTTCAAAGTTTGTCGAGTTTTGTCGCCAGTCCGCATCATTTTATATGGACTACATAGGTGAGATAGAGGGGGGGGGCAGGGTGGGGTCCACCCCCCCTAGCCTCGAAATTTTGGGACCCCCCCCCTAGACGAAAATCTAGGGGGCCCCCCTCCCCCCAAATTTCCGAATTTTTTACCCCTGACCCCCTCTCTAGATTTTGAAATCTGACCCCCCCTCCCCCCTCGGGAAAATTTTAGGTACCTTTTTTATACTAAATTTTCTTCCAAAAACGTGAATTTTCATCACATATTCATGCTTTTACACCCTTTTTATACATGAATATGGCTTTTTATTCAATAAAATGTAGTATTATCCTATAAAAAGAACAATTATTAAAGTTATTATGGTTTAAAACTATTTTGCTTTGGACACCGGACCCCACCTGACCCCCCTCTAGATTTCAAAATTTCTAACCACGGGTCTACCCCCCCCCCTAAAAAGCTAGAGGGGGCCCGGAGCCCCCTCCTAGAATTCAAATTTCGATTTACCCCGGGTAACCCCCCCCTAGCTTCCCCGACCGTGCTCACCTATGATGGACTATAGTCTATAAATAGCGCAAATCTGCGAGATTGCTCATTTAAAATTAAAAATTGTTAAAAATTAATGTGAACTTTTTATAATAACTAGAGGTATAGTATTAAAATTAGGGATTGTGCAATCATTTTTGACATGGTATTTTTAAGCTTTTTTAACCTTCGTACATGAAAACTGTTTTGCGGAAAACCAGACCCATAAGATTTTATATAATGGCCTAATAAATTATAATACAATCAATACGAGAGCAACTAGCTATTGTAATAAAAATAGGAAATAAATTCATGAGTCTTCAAAATTTTTGACCGGTTAAGTGGAATCAAATACACCCGATTTATTCCAACTCAAATCAACCATACTGTTATTTTGAAAGAATTTCAGCTCGAAATGGCGCCGGAACCACAAAAGTTTTCTGTTCCGACAGTAGCGCCGATATTGGAACCCAATCCGCTAGACCTCGAGTTGGATTTGGTGTTCACCACCACAAACGAAGCTTTGCAAACGGCGGCAGATGCCATCGTAAAAATCGATATTTTTCGTAGCGATAGCTTAGATAATAATCGATATTTTCTCCTAGTCAGTATCAGCGTAGTGCCACGTGTTGATTTTACCGGTAGTATCACAACACAAGTCGCAATTCCTATGATTTTGCCCGTTAATTATGGAAGCCTATTTGCTTTGTTAGTTTTTTATTAGTGGTTTTTTTTATTTTGCAAATTGCACGAAAATTTATATGAGTATTTTGGTAATGGAAGAAGCAAGCGTTTACCCTCGAAAAACTTCCTGTATTTGTGTCGTTTTAAAAAAAATTAAATGGAAACCCCAATAGTGTTGATAATAAAACAGTTGTTTTAATAAAACAGTATCAACAATTTGCGTTGAAAACGAAAGGAAAAAACTTAATTTTGTATTCGTAAGTGTGTTGTTATTTTAGGTTCTATTGTGATAAAGATTTTTGTTTGTTTTATTGTGTCTATTAATTAGTTCTTGTCTAAAATCCATTTTCTCTATTGCGGTGCTGTATTTAGAGTTTCAAGCCGCATAATACTTGGGAGAGCTCAGGTTACCAGGGAAATACATTCGCTCTACCAGAAGCCTCTAGAAGTTCAATTTCGGACTCTTCTTATTATGTCAAGCAATACGTTATTTGTGATGCTTTCGTTCAGTTCCTGCTTCTGGAACACGACTTATAGCTCAATT
>JASAMX010025604.1:0-16255 GCA_030248175.1 Microlaimidae sp. YZB2_3
TTATATGTTCTTCGTTCAGTTACGTATTGTAACCAAACCTACTAACAGATCGTACAAATTTTTATAAATAATATTATGTGGTAGCTTAGTATAAAGCGTACTAAAATCGGCAATGATAAGATAAGTTAGTTTTATTTGCTTCCTTAATTTTATCAATTACTTGTAAGCTATTCTTAATAGACCAGTGATTATTACCTATCTTGTCCTTGAGACTATTACAGTAATTTCTAAAAATGCTCTTTAAAATATTTTAAGATCTTACCTAGCAATACTGAAGTAGGTTTAGTACAAGCTTTATTGGCATCTGAAATAAATCCAAATTTAATAGGATTCTTATGAAATTTTGGAATTATAAAAATTGCTGGTAAAATTTTGTTGTCGTTATAAATATATAAACCCACGGCCATTATTAAATCGTAAATATGCACACACAACAGATTAACTGTACGAGAGCTATTATTGCAGTTTAAAAATCATATATTTTAATAAAAACATACTATTTTCAGCTTTAAATTTCACCAAATTAAATTATATCCACGTTTTTTTTTAAATCATCGCAATTTTGAATAAATTAACCCCCATTTTTCACAGAAAATCGTATATTAAACCATAAATACAAAAAATATTTTCATTGGTTTTTACGTACGTGAAAAAGGGTAACAGTTTCTCTTTATTCGAAATATTTTTTTAATAAATACTGAGCAGTAAATATTTTTAAGGGTTTTAAAAAAATTCGTTGCAATTTGATTTTTAATATCAATTATTTCAACTACTACCAATAATATAATAAATGTGTAATAACTTTATAATCATAGTATTTCTGCCTTTTTAACACCCATGTTAATTTTTTATGGAACCATTTCTGTATTTCGCGAGATCTCGTATGCCAAAAATCGCAATTTTCCATACTTAAGAAAACTGTCCGGAGAGACCTTAAAGGAGCACTGTCCCAAATCAAATTCCTATAACGCCCAAACCGGACTGCTCCTTTAACACTGAACCGATTCAGCTAAAATTTAAAAATGTTGTAGCCTTGTAGTGGAGCACTCTAAATACCAAAGTTGAGTTTGGTAGGTTTGGTATTAAAGGAGCAGTCCGATTCGGGCGTTATATGAATTTGATTTGTGACAATCACACCAATAAACAAAAATTTATCAGGAAAAAATCTTGCTGGATTTTTGGGTTTTGCTTAGACCTACGCAAAGTAAGGTAAGATTTTCAAACAATGATTTTAGATTGGGAATTCTATCTGCTTTTTTACCAAGACAAACTAGTTTTAGTAAGCGACTTTAGCAAAATTTTAGCCAAAAGATTCATGTTATATTCAAACATATTTTGTGTTTTATATATTCTCACGTGAAAATTTTTAGGGCCGTCAATCGACCAAAGTCACATAAGTAATAATTTGCATACGGTTTGGTTGATAAGTGCGTAACTTTCGACACATCTAAATCTTTTTGTTTGAAAATCACGCAAAACTTCTAAATCTACTATTGCTGAAATGAACATCATAAAATAGGACCAATCAGATGCGTGCCTTCCATGCTAAATTATTTCTTATGAGACTTTGATCGATTGACGGCTGCTATTATGATTTTGCGACTACATGTTTTGCTCTTTGGAAATCAAGGTTGGAGGAGCTCAAAATTGAACATCTTCACGTTCATTAAAAAGAAATTTTTTTTCCAAGTGCTAATCGCAAAAACTAATTCTAAAGGTTGATTTATATTTATGACAAAAAAATTTTAAAGGACAAGTTTAAACCAAAACGTCATTTGGACAAGCCAAAACGTCTTTTGGACTTTTTCCATTGGACGAAGTATGAATGCTACTTAAAATCCAAAGGAAAAAGTCCAAAGGACAAGAAAGTATGAACACGTTGTCTTTTGGATTTGTCCTTTGGACAAAGTCCAAAGGACGTTTTTATGCTGTATTTGTCCTTTGGACAAAGTCCAAAGGATTTTTGTCCTTTGGACTTCGTCCCAAGGACGTTTTGCCATAAGTATGAACCAGCCTTCAACAAAAGTTTAACTTCAAAAATCTTCAACACTGAACAAAGTTTTTTTGATGATCGTGCTTGAAGTAAAGTGTTTTTTTAATGTTTTTTAGCTTAGATAGATAATAAATGGTCGGTTCCCTGGTTACAGGGACCATAGTGTTCAAGTCTGTATTGGGCTTATTACACACGTTTTTTAAGCTTGCTTTAAAGGTTTCATTTCAAGTTGACGAAAAAAATTACGGCTGTTTCAAAGATATTATGCAGAATGTATTTCTTTCTAGTGTCGAATACCGAATTTTCTGAAGACAAGATAAAAACAGAACGAATCTTTCAAACCTACGAAACGTGGGTTAAAGTTAACTGTTTTCTACAATTAAAATTTAAAAAAAAACATGAAAATTTTCAGAAAGTTATATACAATTTGTTAATATATATTTGGTTTGGCTAAATGTAGATAACTAAATTTATTTTTCGAATAAAGAAAATTATGATGGTGATTTATGACAGGTAGGTTTAGTGCTGGTGTAATAAAAAAATTAATTAACCAGCAAAAATCAAAAGAAGGCAAAAAAAAGGCTAACAGGAGAAAACTCCGCTGCGGAGTTAGCTGGGAAGTTTAAGCCTACGCCTTCCTTAGCCTAAGCAAAGCCTAAAAACAGCCTAAACTTTCTTCGCGCAGCTATTTGTTAAAGTTTAGGTTGTTTTTAAGGCTTTGGGGGAAGGGTAAAACCCACATCGACTGGGCGGACGGACGAAAATCGATAGGGTAAAACCCACACCGCCGGACCGTTGAAAAACGTTAATATCTCGAGAAATACTGCATCAATTTAAGAAGTAAACACATTATTTAAATGCTTATAGCATTCTACAAAACATTTAATAATTATAAAATGTTGGTTTACGATATTAAAAAAATAAAATCTTCCGGGTTTTTAGTTCGCACGATCGAATATTTGACGATGCTATTTTTCCTGTTTGAAAACACATTATCATGTTTAAAGTATTCATTTACAATAAGCGACTATAAATCTATATAATAAATTATGTTTTAACTCAAAACACTAATAAAATAACACTTTCAAACGTCGGGAATCGTTTGTTCCTATTTGAGTTTGGTAGACAAAAAAGATTTAACGAGTGTTCGAACAAAATAAAAAAAACGCGGCCATTATAATTCAGATTGTAATTCGATTATTTATTTTTAATACGAACTTTTTCCAATATTTTGCCTTTGTGTTTAATCGAAAGACACACAGGGTACGATTCCCATACGCGTCCCAAAATTCGATTTGACCGATTCTAAAGTAAAATACTCATATAAAACATCTTTGTACACTAAATCGAACACGCAGACTTCGTTTTGATGGTTATTTTTAAGATTTGGCCTTATCGAAAAGAGTTTTAAACTAATTTATACCCAAAAAATGACCTTTTTCAGCATATGCAATTTATGATGTTAATAAAAGAAATTTTAAACACACAAATTAAATTAAAAACTGTGTTTTAACAATGCTAGAAGTCTGAAGAACTTAAAAATTTTCAAAAAAAAAAACAAAAAATTCAAAAGTTACATGGACCACCAAAAATATGGACAACAAAAATTTTTTGGCTTTAAACGCTAATTTAAACTTAGTTTTTCACCGTTTATTGTTCCTAAGCCTAAGCAAAACCTAAAAATCAAACAAATTTGTAATATAATTGATTTTTATTAAAATAAATTGTATGGGTATTTGAACGGTTATTATAAAAAATTGGTTGTTACCATGAAAAAAATAAAAGTATATTTGTAACTGCCAGACACTTGGTAATACGAAAAAAATAATATTAATTTGATTAAAGGCTCAATAAAAAAATTTTTAATAACATAAATTGTACATGCCAAAATAGGGCAATTTTTGGGTATAAATCCGTTTATAACTTCTAATCAAAAGTTCAAATCTCAAAAATAACCACAAAAAACAAGTCTACGGGTCTAATTTAGGGTATGAAGATGTTTTATAAGTGTATTTTACATTAATGTCGGTCAAATAGAATTTTGGGACGCGTATGGGAATCATACCGACACACAGTTGTTTGCCGGGCGCGGGAACGCTGGGAGAGCCGATGCCGGGCGGGGCGTCGCGGCCACGTCATAGTGACAGCCCTCGGCGTTCCTGCGGCGGTGAGGCTTCGCCGGTTCGTGAATATGGCTGAATTATTTTTTAAAAATATCGCCGAAAAGTGAGCCGAAAGATCGTATCAAAAAAAAATAAATACCAGTGTCAAAAAAAACTCGGAAGATTTTATTTTTTTTAATATCGTAAACCAACATTTTATAAATATTAAATGTTTTGTACAATGCTATAAGCATTTAAATAATGTGTTTACTTCTTAAATTGATGCAGTATTTCTTGAGATATTAACGTTTTTCGACGTCCGGCGGTGTGGGTTTTACCCCATTGACTTCCGTCCGTCCGCCCAGTCGGTGTGGGTTTTACCCCTACCCAAGGCTTTGCTTAGGCTTGGGAACGCATAGCCTTAAGCTTAAAAAAAGGTTTTTCACTCCGCAGTGGAGTTTTCTCCTGTTAGCCAAAAAAAACCTGGGTCGGAATTCACAAAGCGTAAACACGGTGGAAACACCGTGTTAGTGTATTCGGTGTAAGCACCGTGTAAACTACGGTATTTTTGGGTGCTAGCACGGTGTTAGTTAATCTGGACAAGTTACAGTAGGTTTCGCGGCTAATTTTATTTTTTTGTTCGAAAAATTCCTTGTTTAACATATATTTACAATATTTTGTTTTGCCAGTTTTTACACAAATTTGCAATTACTTAATAGAGGTTTAAAAGTTTATCAGTTTTTTATACAAATAATTCCTCTAAATTTTGCTTTTTATATCTTTTTTTATCGTTTAATGAAATTATAACAGACTTAGCCCCACAGGTTTCCCGAAACCTACTGTAATTTGTCCGGCTTAACTAACACCGAGCTAGCACGAAGGTTATCCCTCTTTGTAAATTCCGGCCCTGGGCCGGAATTCACAATGCGTGTTATACACGGTGTGTATGTCTATCCGGTGTATACACCGTGTAAACTACGGTATATTTAGGTGTTTACACGGTGTTAGTTAATCCGAACAAGTTAACACCGTGTAAACACCCAAATATACCGTAGTTTACACGGTGTAACACCAGATACACATACACGGTGTATACCCCGCTTTGTGAATTTTGGCCCTGAAAAAATGTAAAATAAAAGAAAAGCAGAAATAAAAAAATGTGCTTCAACATTTATTGTTGATTATTATAAATGAAAGGATTTCTCACCAAGGTATGATTTATATTTAAAAAGTTTAATTTGGTACACGTCCCCTACAAAAGCTAAAATTTTGGATCCCCCGAGAAAAAATTCAGATCTTTCTTCCGAAGCGAAGCCCAAGTTTTCACCCGCCTCTGGCCCCCAAAAGTACTTTTGTGGTCTATATTTATTGTTAAAAACAGGATTTTTTGTACCCCGTAAAAACAGTGCTTGGTGGGTGCAAGCATACATGGGCAAGTTGGTCCGGTGTGGGGGGGGGGTTAAACCCCAAATTAGGGGGGGGGGAGGGTTAAAATCCGAGAAACGCAAAATACCCATATCGTTTTTTTTCTGGAGTGCATTTTACCCATATCGTTTTTCGATTTTGAAGGAAAAATAGGTAAAAAACGCTAATTTTAGGTCAAAAAGCCCTTTTATTGCATTTTTGAGCTTTTTATTGCTTAAAACATTCATTTTGACCTCAAAACTTAAGTTTGGAGTAAAACATTCATTTTGACCTCAAAACTTAAGTTTGGAGGCAGTTAGAAGTCATTTTAAACACATTTTTTTTCTTCATTTTTCCAAAATTGGAGGGGGTTTAACTTTTTCCCTCCCCCCACTTCTGAGTGGGGGGGGGGGTTAAACCCCTTCTCAGAATTTGGGGGGGGGTTTAACCCCCCCAACCCCCCCCCCCGTGCCCATGTATGGGTGCAAGTCTTATAAATAGGCATAACAACATCCTTTTAAAAATTGTATAATTTAAACTAATTAAATATTTATTCCTTTTTTATGTTTTTTACTCTATTTTGTTGTATTTTTGGTTCAAAAACTGATGGTATAATTGATGGTATAACTGATGGCATATTATTTCAATAGAATGTGTTTTTGCCTCATTTGGCAAGTAGAGCATCTGATCCATGGATCATGGATGCCAGACCTGTGCACGGTCTGGAAATGCCCCCCCTCCGCTTTATTGGAGGATTTACTCCCCCCCTTTTATTGCCCTTCCCCCCGCCAAAAAAAATTAAAAAAGTACAGAAATAGACGCCATTGGACCCAGAACACCATCTTGCGCAAATTTTGCATTTCCTATTTCAATGTATTTTAAGCCATTTTAGAGCTATTTTTTTACCTTTCGCTTTTTTTGTCGTTTTTTTCCCTTTTACCTTCTTTTTTTCTTCTTTTCTTTTTTACCCTGTATGCTCTCCGTTTTATTGCCCCCCCTTTCAAAAAAGTTGCCCCCGTGCGTCCCCGTTTCGAAATTGCCCCCCCTAATAAAACCCCGGGGCGCAGTGCAATGGTCTGATGGATCCTATCATCACCGCGGTGTCCCCAAGGGCGTAGCCAAGGGGAGGGTTACTTATAGGGGTTGTAACCCCCCCCCTTTTGGGCTGGCTGAGGTAAAAATTTGGGGGTCCTAAGAAAACAATTTTAAAAAATTTTCTCTCGTTTCGCTCCGCTCAGCGTTCGACATTTTTATACCTTTTTCCAACTTTTAGGTGATGTTTCTAATGAATTTTAAAGACAATTTTTGAATATTTTTTCGTGCTGTTGCACTATTTTTAATGTTATACCTTTTTAAACCTAAAATTTTTCAAGTTTAACTTAAAAAAAACAGTGCAAATAACACAGCAAAAAGAATCACTTAGCGCGAAGCACAAAAATTTTACCCTTTTTTCGGGGTCAAGGGGCAGAGCCCCGTGTCAGGGGGGTCAGGGGGCAGAATGCCCCCCGGGGGAAAATTTTTTAATTTAAGGCGCTAAAATACACCAGAAATTTTAATTCCAAATGATGTTTATTACAAAATTTAAGGTTTTTTATCCCTTTACATTTAAAACTGTTGTTTAAAACGTTAATAAAAGGTTAATAATGTTTAATTGATGTTTGTTGAATAATAGGAGAAAAAATGAAGTATATGACATAAACAAGGTAATAAACACTCCGCGCGGTCTTTTGATAACGCTTAAAAATTTTTCTCTGGGAGGCGAATTTGGGGGGGGGGGTGTCCCCGGGTACCCCAATTTTAAGGGGGGGGGGTGTCCGCAAAATCCAACTCACCTTTGGGGACACCCCCAAGACCCCCGGCCGACGTTTCGCGTCGGCTTTGCGCCATTACGCGGCGCAGTTACAGCGCTTCGCGCCGTAACATCCCCCGCGACATTGTCAGATCGCCCCCCCTCGGCAAAATCCTATATACGCGCCTGATCTATATCTATATATATATATATATATATATCTATATATATATATATATATATATCATTTGAAAGCTAATTGCCAACTTTATCTGATGAAACTTAAATAAAAATAATGTTTGGGACCAAAAAAAAGTTATAGTGAAATATAAAAAAGAATTGACAATAAATAAAACCATCATCACCAATTTTAATGATTTTTTTACTGAGTAAAGATAACACATTTAGGTACATGCATATAAAATGTTATGAGCGGAATTTGCCTCTTTGGCTCACAATAAAGAAAAGAGTCATACTAACTTGTCGAAATTCAATGAGTTTTGTCAAATATTGACTATTTATAACACTTAACTAATACTTAACAACAAAAACCACCATGTTTACAAGTTTTTTTATTTACTTATCAAGATTATATTTTGAACAATTTTTTTCTCAAATTTAAGCTGCCCTGTTTCACCGTGTGGAAAATTTGTAAAAGAAAAATAGGTAGTCGGTCTCATTTTGAGCACATATCAGGAAATTTATGATCATAAATTTATGATTTTACCTTTTTTATGTTAACGATTGTTGTTGTTGTTGTTGTATTACCTGAAACTTATCTTCCCTATGCAGATTATGCACAGAGCAGGCGCTAAGACAAGCCAGGAGGGGCGAAAAAAATTTCACCCCTATGGTTGAGACTCTGTGTCCAACATTAATAACGATGTTGGCAACCTTTACCTCTAGAATATTCACTGCATGCAGTTTTCATCCTCCCATTCACCCATTCCATGTTGGCAATTGCAGTGAGGCATATTCCGTTTCCTTCTGTGACAGTTTGTATCCTCTTCCACTTCGTCCAGCAATTTCTGGATCAACTTTTTGAATGATTGAGTTCCTCAAAACTACTCCAATATCTGGATAGTGTGGGAATGAAAATGAAACAGAAGGTCCTGGTGGCTTAAAAAAACTCAATTTTACTTCCCCTTGCTCTGAATCTACTAATAGAACTAAGGCTAAATATTGTTCAAAATATTTCACTGTCACATAGCCTTTGATTTGGTCAATGTCTAATTCAGTTGAAGTGTCTCCTTTATTAATTTTAACCAACCAGCCGGTTTTTGCCAGCGAGAATTCTTTCACTATTACACTGGTTTAAGATTGAGGGATAAATGCATGCAGTCTTTGCGTTCCTTTTATGGTGCATCCAAGTCTAAATTTTTCTTCCAGAACTCTAAATTCAGCATCATACTGTTCTTGCGTTGTAAATTCAACAGTTATTGATGGAATATTCTGGGAAGCAAAGTTGTATTCAAGCTCAAGTGAAGACATTATTTTGTTATGCATAGGGAACTACAGGCTGGGCTATCATAAACCATAACTCAGATTTTGAATCTACAGCCCAGTGGCAACAGCTCCTGCTGCATTACAGAAGTTACCTGTGATGGAGTAGGAGGAACTGTTAAAAAATGGCTGCTAAAGCCAGCCTGCAACGTCTTTATTATGAACAAATAATGTCTTCACTTGATCTTTACAACTTTGCTTCTCAGAATATTCCATCAATAACTGTTCAATTTACACAAGAACAGTAATGATGCTGAATTAAAGTAAAAGAAGGGCGTTGGATGCACGATGCATGAAGCCCGTAAAGACTGCATGCATTTATCCCTATCAATGGCAAACCAGTGTAATAGTGAAGGTATACGCCTACATGGGCACGGGGGAGGGGGGTTGGGGGGGGGGTTAACCCCCCCAAATTCTGAGAAGTGGGGTTTAACCCCCCCACTCAGAAGTGGGGGGGGAGAAAAGGTTACCCCCCAATTTTGGAAAAATAAAGGAAAAAAATGTCTGTAAAATGATTTCTAACTGCCTCCAAACTTAAGTTTTGAGATCAAAATGAATGTTTTAAGCAATAAAAAGCTCAAAAATGCAATAAAAAGGGCTTTTTGACCTAAAATTAGTGTTTTTAACCTATTTGTCCTTCAAAATCGAAAAACGATATGGGTAAAATGCACCCAAAAAAAAAAAACGATATGGGTATTTTGCGTTTCTCGGATTTTAACCCCCCCCCCTAATTTGGGGTTTAACCCCCCCACTCCGGACCAACTTGCCCATGTATGGTTATACCCCTCCCCCCAAAAAAAATTCCGATTATAGCCGACACGCGACACCCCACTAAAATTTTGGGGTACCTCAGACACCCCCCTCAAATTTCGGGGTCCCCATACTAAAAACGCTAAAAATGGAGTATTTGAGTTGCGATACCCCCCAAAATCCGGGATGCTGCCCACCTCTGATTACGTTTATGTATATTAGATACAATTTGCTGTTATTTTGGCAAACCTACAAACCTGTGTCCTGCCTCCCCCCTACGGGTTTTATTGGGGGAGGCAATTCCAAAACGGGGGAGGCAACTTTTTTAAAACGGGGGGGGAGCAAGCAGGGGAGAAAGAAAAAAAAGAGAAAAAAGAAGAAGAAAAGAGAAAAAAAGGGAAAAAAGGACAAAAAAAGCGCAAATAAGGTAAAAATAGGTCTAAATGGCTTAAAATACTTTGAAATAGGCTAAAAACTGCAAAAAATCACGATGATGGCGTCATCATAGGTCAAAAATGGCATCATAATTTTAGAGTACTTTTTCATTTTTTGGTGGGAGGGGGGCAATAAAACGGGTGGGCAAATCCTCCAATAAGGCGGGGGGGGGCATTTCCAGACCGTGCACAGGTCTTAACCTATACACAAATAAAACTTTTACAGTGTTCGTTTTTAGCACGAAAGTAGAATAGTCGGTGGGAATGTGAAAAAAAAGTATTGGTGTGCTATTAGCGAAGATCTCCCCCTGCTTTTCTGGTATAAAACGCAACACGATGTCACTCCTGTTGGAAGAATTTCCCTATCTGGAGCCCTGCTAAGGCTGGAAGCCACTAAAAACGGCTTGTTTTACATAAAGTAAGCTTTAAGTAAAATTATATGTTACCACACCTGAGCCCCACGACCCCCCCCCATCCCCACCCCAAAGGGTTTAAGGAGGGGATGGGGAACCATTTCCAAAATGGAAGCGATACATGGGCATATTTTTGTAAAACAGGGACGCAAAAAACGAAAAAAGAAAGGTAAAAATTTTAGTTGAAAATAGGCCAAAAATGACTTGAATTTCGCAAAAATATAATATTAACTGCACAAATTTCTCCAAAAAAGGCCAAAATTTGTAAATATTTGTTTTTTTGTTTGTTTTTTTTGAGTGAAAAGGCACAGCTACTAGTAGTGAATGTTGGGCATCGCCGTTGTCGTGCACAGGTCTGTATTAGATACTATGTGCTATGTTTTATATTTGCTAATATTTTTTTAATATTTTGCTCCTTCCTCAAAATTTTTTTATATTGAAAATCGGAGTGAGTATTTCAAATTCAATTAATGTGCCCAATTTTTAGCGTTTTTATTGTATATGTATATGACCTGTGCACTGCCCCCCCCCCGGGGTTAAAACGGGGGGGGCAATTCCGAAATGGGGGGGGGCAACTTTTTTGAAACGAGGGGAGGGCAAGCAGGGGTAAATAAAAAAAAAAGAAAAAAGAATGGAAAAAGGGACGAAAAAGCGAAAATAAGGTAAAAATAGGTCTAAAATGGCTTAATATGCATTGAAATAGGCTAAAAACTGCAAAAAGCTGCGATGATGGCGTCATTGTAGGCCCAAAAATGGCGCCATAATTTTAAGGTACTTTTACATTTTTTGGCGGAAGGGGGGCAAATCTTCCAATAAAACGGGGGGGGGGGCATTTCCGGACCGTGCACAGGTCTGAGGTATTATATTGAACTCGAACCCGCTTGTAAATTTTGAAAGGGGAAAAGGGTTTTCTGTCCGAGGTATTTTTTAATCCAAAGTTATTATGGTAGCTAAAAACTGAACCCTGAAATAATAGCCTTATCAAAATAAGTTTTTTATGTGCTGTTGTGCTGTGTTATTGCTATATTTTATCAATATATTTAAACCACCAACAAAACATTAACAAATTGAGTTGTTAAGGAACGTTTTTGTTTTAATGTTTAGTTCTGGTTATGAAGAAACGCACGTTTTCGAGGCGCCGGACGACTCCGCGCGGCTCCTGTGGCTTCGGGCCCTGCAGGAAGCGCGCAAAAGGGAAATCAACCGCAAGAGGGATTCAATATCCGAAAAAGCCAGCGGTCCCGAACGGAAATTCAGGTCTCGCCGTGCGCTTGTCGCTTTACAGCCAGTGTGCCCTATAACTAACGTATTTAAAATAATAAAGATGTTTATTTAAGTAAATTATTATAATCAAACTAATATTATAATTCAAGAAAACGTCGAATATTATTTTTTGAAGTGTCTTGTATAATAAATAATGTAATCAAACTAGTCGGAGTTGCAGGTAGTATGCACTCCCCGAATGAATCCACCTTTGTATTATTTTGTAAATTTAAAGGTGCGGTACCGAATCAAACTTTTTGTCTTCGATTTTGTTTATTTTTTTGGGAAAATTTTCACTCCTAAAATTTTTTTCATCAACATATCTCCAGTGGTTCAGGAGCCTTCAAATATGACCCTTCAAAAATGGCGTTTTTCGACAATTCTGTACTTGAAACATTGCTTAATGGGTATTAAAATTTTTTTTAAAAAAATATGCATTCAAAAAAAGCGGCTAATTTCTTCTTTAATTTGATACCTTGATCATTAAGATTGGTGCAATATTTGTCGAGATATTGCGTTTCTCATACAAAAATCCGCAATTTTTTCGTTAAAAACACTAAACGATGGCAATAATTTCATTAAGTTTGCTCAACATTTTTTGCGTTCACTTCGTATTTTTAGCAAAAAATTCGCTGGTTTTTCGTACGGGAAACGCAATATCTCAACAAATACTGTGCCAATCTAAACGAGCAAGTATAAAATAAAGTAAAAAGTAACCGCTTTTTTTAATGCATTTTTTGTAATTTAAATTTTAATACCCATTGAGCAATCTTTCAAGTACAGAATTGTCGAAAAACGCCATTTTCGGAGGGTTATATCTCTTGAACTACTAGAGATATGTTTATAAAAAAATTTTTTGTGGGCTATTGGAGGTAGGGTAGGGGTAAGGTTTTCACAAAAAAATTATCCAAATCGAAGACAAAAAGTTTGACTCCGCACCGCACCTTTAAGCGTTTTTGCTAAGCGCAACCTTTTTGTTTTGATTTTTAAAATCAAAATTTTTAAGTTATTGTATAGGATATCCTACTTAATTTCGTCCAGGCCTTAATTTCAGCCACCAATTTAGGGTTTAAAAAAATTAGCTTATTTTTAAAACAAAAACAAGCACAAAAGTAACTAAATAAATGTTAAATAAAGCATTTTTGCAAAGTTTTTTATTCGTGTGATTCTTCATTATTAGCATTTTCATACAAAAAGTTTTTTTGTGATTTTCTGTATTTTTGCTCAGTGATTAAACTGCACAAATTTTTAGACCTGTACAGTGTCCTCCTCCCCTGCACTGCCCCCGGTGTTTTATTGAGGGGGGGCATGAGGCGACAATTTTTTTGAAACAGGGGGGACAACCAGGGGAGAAAAAGAAAAAAGAAGGAAACAAAAAAAAGGGACAAAAAGGCGAAATTTAAGTAAAAATCGGTCTAAAATGGCTTAAAAACATTAAAATAGGTTAAAAACTGCAAAAAATTGGCGATGATGGTGTCTAATATTTTGGAGGGATAGACCTTTGCACTGCCCCCCGGGGGGTTTTATTGGGGGGGGGGCAATTCCAAAACGGGGGGGGGGGGCACGGGCATGCATGGGCAAGTTGGTCCGGAGTGGGGGGATTAAACCCCAAATTAGGAGGGGGATTTAAAATCCGAGAAACGCAAAATACCCATATCGTTTTTTTCTGGAGTGCATTTTACCTATATAGTTTTTCGATTTTCAAGGAAAAATAGGTAAAAAACGCTAATTTTAGGTCAAAAAGCCCTTTTTATTGCATTTTTGAGCTTTTTATTGCTTAAAACATTCATTTTGACCTCAAAACTTAAGTTTGGAGGCAGTTAGAAGTCATTTTAAAGACAATTTTTTTCTTCATTTTTCCAAAATTGGGGGGTTAACTTTTTCTCCCCCCCCCCCACTTCTGAGTGGGGGGGGGTTAAACCTCCCTTCTCAGAATTTGGGGAGGGGGTTAACCCCCCCATCCCCCGCCTCCGTGCCCATGTATGGGCACGGGGGGGGCAAGCAGGGTAGAAAGAAAAAAGAGAAAAAGAAGGGAAAAGGGAAAAAAGGGACAAAAAAGTGAAAATAAGGTAAAAATAGGTCTAAAATGGCTTAAAATACATTGAAATAGGCTAAAAACTGCAAAAAATCACGATGATGGCGTCATCATAGGTCAAAAATGGCGTTATAATTTTAGGGTACTTTTTCATTTTTTGACGGGGGGAGAGGGCAAATCCTCCAATAAAGCGGGGGGCATTTCCAGACCGTGCACAGGTCTAGAGGGGGGGGGTGCATTGACAGACCGTGCACAGGTCTGAAATTTAAAACAAGGCAATATATTTTAAATTACCTACTTCTATTTAATTCTCAAAATTGTTGACTTTCATGCTTTTATATTTTATTTCAATGCAGTTTGCAATGCGTTTAACTAACTGCGCCATTTAAAATTCCGTTAATTTCAGTTACCATGAAATTCAGGTGAAAGAACCTGCCGTTCTTTTGCTGTATTCAAATATCATAGTGCTACTGTATTTTATAAATATTTTTTGGCGTTTTTTACGCCAAAAAAATAAAGAAAAAACACAGGTTATCAAAACTTGTTTTTTAAAGGTTTTGACATAATAATTTAAAGTCTTGCTAATGACTATAAAAGTTTGCAAACGGGAAAAAATTAAGTTACATTTACCAAGAACAATGCCTAAGGATAAATTTGCAACCTTTAAAAAATTTTTTGTTGTTTGTTTTAGCACTTAGTTATAGCTAGTTTTTTCTAGGTGGCCGAAATTAATGGCATGCCCCTTAAGGGGAGAAAAGGTTAACCCCCCAATTTTGGAAAAATGAAGAAAAAAATGTCTTTAAAATGACCTTCAACTGTTTCCAAACTTAAGTTTTGAGGTCAAAATGAATGTTTAAGCAATTAAAAGCTCAAAAATGCTATAAAAAGGGTTTTTTGACCTAAAATTAGCGTTTTTACCTATTTTTTTTTTTCAAAATCGAAAAACTGTATGGGTAAAATGCACTCCAGAAAAAAAAAACGATATGGGTATTTTGCGTTTCTTGGATTTTAACCCCCCCCCCCTAATTTAGGATTTATCCCCCCCCTCCGGACCACCTTGCCCATGTATGCTTTAAACCTCCACTAATCTTTAAGTGTAACAGAAATTTTTAAATCTTGCACTGAAATAACAAAACTAGCTATCGTTTGATTTTTAGACCAAATCTTTGGTGGATTGGAAAAGCAAGAAAAAGCTTATCAAAGGTGTCTGAAATTAAGTCAGCTACCCTAACTTTCAAAAATAAAAACTAGAATAATTAAATAATAAAAACATTTTTTGTTTGAAAAACAAAAAAATAAAGAAACTTTACGCCAATTATTAGCAAGAAACAAAAAAAAGCGGAGGTGCACAGAAACAAAATTCGAACAGTTATCCGCTAACTCAGTCCATTCAAAATATAATAAACATCGCAGAATCTCAAATCAACCCAAACGGAAACATAGCAGCGGTCGCCTTTGATAATATTGGTAAATGACAGATAAAAGAGTGGTAATTAGGTAGAAGCCTAGTAAACAAAGAAATATTTCTGACCATACGCCATTCCCTAAAATTCCCTATAAAGTAGTGGGGCCAGCATAGGTGAGAACGGTCCGGGGAGCTAGGGAGGTGGTTACCCGGGGTAAATCGAATTTTGAATTCTAGGAGGTGGTCCTAGGGGGGTCTGGACCCCCCTAGTTTTTTAGGGGGGTCGACCCGGAGTGCAAAATTTTTAAAATTTAGAGGGGGGGTCAGGTGGAGTCCGGTGTCTAAGGCAAAACAGTTTTAAACCATAATAACTTTAATAAATTGTTCTTTTTATGGGATAATACTACATTTTATTGAATAAAAAGCGATTTTCTGGTTTAAAAAGGGTATAAAAACATGAATATGTGCTAAAAAACACGTTTTTGGAGGAAAATTTAGTATAAAAAAAGTACCTAAAATTTTCTTGAGGGGGGGGGTGGTCAGATTTCAAATTCTAGAGGGCGGTCAGGGGTAAAAAATTCGGAAATTTGGGGGGAGGAGCCCCAAAATATTGAGGCAAGCGGGAGGGGTGGACCCCACTACTCGATCATATGGAATATCCATAGCTGGTCCACCTCTGCCCTAAAATATAGAACTATGACGAGTTGACGACCCATAACTAAAGGCAAGATAAGATGACGATATTTTTGGAGACAAAGAAAAATATCCATACCGGAATTCGAACCCGTGTCTCCTTTTCTTGAATTCCTTGAGTTCCAGGTTTGTTCATCTCAGTCCAGCGCGCTACCACTGCACCATACGGACTGGTTGTGATTTACTTTACGGCGCCTCTTGTACTTGCCAGTAGTTCTGAGTCATCACTTCAGGAAGGGACATTCCACGTCACAGAACATATTATTTTAAATTTGGGTTCCATATGGATTTTTGAACTTACGAGAAAAAATTTCTGTGGAAAGCTACAGATTTTAAATGCTTAAGGTCTTTCCGGAAAGTTTTCCCAAGTATGTGATTTTGACTTTTCTCAAGGGTAAAATCTCGTGTAATACAAAAATAAAAGAAAAAACCGGCCAAACAGGGCTTTGGTGCGCTAAAATCTATGGGGAG
>JASAMX010025605.1:0-19297 GCA_030248175.1 Microlaimidae sp. YZB2_3
GCTTAGATGATGTTTTCGTTGTTTCCTCAGTTACGTTTAGCACGCAAGAGAATTGTTTTTACAAAATCTTAATATTGTCTCGATAATACAGCAAGCCATACCCCGTAATATAAACGGGATAATGCGACCGTGGCTCATTTTAAAATTTCAAACAGCGCCGTATACATAGGCGTCGGGCCGGGGACAGAGGGGAAAACTCCTAGAGCCAAAATTTTAGATGCCCCCAATAAAAAACCAGCCCCCCTTCCCCCAAAGCTTGAGAGCGGTTCCGCCTGACCCCCCCTAGTGAGATTGACCCCCCTCCCAATCAATTTGGAAGTATATTTTTTTAGTGACTGTCAAAAACACAGTTTTTTAGTTAAAAACAGTGTTTAAAATATATTTTTTAGGCCTAACTCGACAGTTTTAGTACATAAAATTCAATATTAGACCTAAAAACACTTAAATTATTGAGTTTAAAAGATTGGACCCCCGAACCCCCATCCTGAAATTTGAAATCTTGAATCTGGGAGATTTGACCCCTTTTCTGAAACAGCCAGAATGGGTTCAAACCCCCCCTTTACCCCACCCCCCCAAAACCTCTCCGTTCCACCCAGGGTGGACCCCTCCGCACTCGGGTACCCTACCAAAAACACCTAGGACCATATAAGCTATAGAATGTGTCACAGTCACGCGCAATTTTGATAATGATAGCTACTAATTCGGCGGTAGCAATGATAATATTTTCATTGGCCAGAAGAAAAAGGGTTGGATTTCTGTGGGAAACTAATATGGCTATATACTGGTTGTTTTTAATAAATAAAGGATTCATCTATTTAATAATGTTACAAAAACCTTTTTTTGAAATGGTCTTAAAATTAATTCTTACAGCTATAATTACAACTATAAAATTTTAGGGTTGAACAGTACCGAGAGCTATGATTTGAAAATCTGGTGCAGTGGTTGTTGGTAAGCTATGATACTTGAATTATTAAAAATGTATGTGCAGAAATATAATTCATATAAGTTTATTTAATTTTACTATAATTATTTAAATCTGTGTGCAGAGCTGGTGCACCCCCCTTCTGAGGGGGGCCCGAAGTCCAGATACACCGATGTCCAGGGCGCAAAGATATATTTAAAATCTTACTATTCTTATGCCAATATCTGGGGATCTAACAAAAACCCCCAAAAATTCATACTCTCATACATCACAAGCAACATACCAAACACAACATATCAACACGGTTTTAGAAAACAATACCCCACATACACAGCACTACAAACGCTTTATACTCACATAAGAGCAGGTTTTAACAAACCAAAACCAACAAACCTCACGGGGGTTGGGTCTCCCAGTTTCCAAGGTTTCTATCAACCTTGGATGGGTCCCGTCCGGCACGCCTCTCGCCCCCCTCACCCCCCCCTCCCACTCCCGGAGGAACTCAGCAACCGCTACGGGGTTTGCCCAAGGGTCCAGGTGCCAGGTGTCAACTCTGGCACCTCACAGTCGTCATACGTAACACTGGGATATCTTGAAAGCTTTTAACTCTGTCCTATCGCCACACACTCATACACAAACCTGTACAAACACAACCACGAAGCAAAGATCACAAAATTCATAAACAATTACATCAAAGCCCGCAAAGCATGACACCACATCCTCAATCACAAATCAAAACAAAAACTCATAAAAGCAGGAGTCCCACAAGGCTCCTGTCCCTAACTCACACTATTCAACATCTACACCGGATACATCTCAGCACCACCACCAAATGTACATGTAACTATGTAGAAACCATCACAATATACGCATCACATACGAATGATCACATAGCACACTAACAAATACAACCACACAGACACGCACTACAAGAATAGACAAACAACAACCAACTCACACTAAATGCAAGCAAAACAACATTCACATTATTCAGATTAGACCCTGCAGTGTACAAATATACAATTACTTTACTACCAATAAACAACACAACACTTATCACAACCAAAAACCCAAAAATCTTGGGGGCTCACTTTTGACCCCAAACTCACATTCAACACACACATATCAGTTTTTATTTCAGCAATCTTGTTTCAGGTAGAGTAAACTGTGGTATCGTCAGCATAGGAAACTATTTTAACATTAGCTGGTGGAGGTGGTAGGTCAGAAATATAGAAATTAAAGAGGGTTGGTGAGATTACAGAGCCTTGGGGAACTCCTGTTTAAACTATCCAGGCTTTGGAGGTAGAGTCTCTGAAAATTGTTCAGCTGGTTCTTCCACTGAGTGCTGTGAGTGCGTTTATGATTTTGAGTGTTTTGCGTGCTTTGTTGTGTCTTTGCGATATGTGTGTGTTGAATGTGAGTTTGGGGTCAAAAGTGAGCCCCAAGATTTTTGGGTTTTTGGTTGTGATAAGTGTTGTGTTGTTTATTGGTAGTGATAATTGTGTGTTGTACTCTGCAGGGTCTGGTGTGAATAATGTGAATGTTGTTTTGCTTGCATTTAGTGTGAGTTGGTTGTTGTTTGTCCATTCTTGTAGTGCGTGTAAGTATGGTTGTATTTGTTCATGTGCTATGTGGTGGTTTGGATGTGATGCGTATATTGTGATGTCATCTACATAGTTACATGTACATTTGGTGGTGGTGCTGGGATGTCTGCAGTGTAGATGTTGAATAGTGTGGGTGATAGACAGGAGCCTTGTGGGACTCCTGCTTTTATGAGTTTTTGTTTTGATTTGTGATTGAGGATGTGGTGTATGCTTTGCGGGCTTTGATGTAATTGTTTATGAATTTTGTGATTGTTGTTGGTGCCTGTGTTTGTACAGGTTTGTGTATGAGTGTGTGGCGATGGACAGAGTTAAAAGCTTTGGACATGTCCAGTGTTACGTATGACAACTGTGAGGTGCCAGAGTTGACACCTGGCACCTGGACCTTTGGGCAAACCCCGTAGCGGTTGCTGAGCTCCTCCGGGAGTGGGAAGAGGGGGTGAGCAAGGCGAGAGGCGTGCCGGACGGACCCATCCAAGGTTGATAGAAACCTTGGAAACTGGCAAACTCAACAACTGTGAGGTTTGTTGGTTTTGGTTTGTTAAAACCTGCTCCTATGTGAGTATAAAGCGTTTGTAGTGCTGTGTATGTGGGGTATTGTTTTCTAAAACCGTGTTGGTGTGTTGTGTTTGGTATGTTGCTTGTGATGTATGAGAGTATGAATTTTTGCAAGTTTTTGTGAGTGCAGATATGAGTAAGAATAGTAAGATTTTAAATATATCTTTGCGCCCTGGACATCGGTGTATCTGGACTTCAGAAAATCTTCACAACCACTTTGCACCACTCTGCACACAGATTTAAATAATTATAGTAAAATTAAATAAACTTATATGAATTATATTCTGCACATACATTTTAATAATTCAATAATTAGCTTACCAATGACCACTCGCCAGATTTTGGATCATAGGCCTCGGTACTGTTCAACCCTAAAATTTATAGTTGTAATTATAGCTGTAAGAATTAATTTAAGACCATTACAAAAAAAGGTTTTTGTAACATTATTAAATAGATGAATCCTTTATTTATTAAAAACAACCGGTGCATAGCCATATTGGTTCCCACGGAATCCAACCCTTTTTCTTCTGGCCAATGAAAATATTATCATTGCTACAGCAAAATGAGTCACTGTCATTATAAAATACACGTGACTGTGACACATTCTATAGCTTATATGGTCCTAGGTGTTTTTGGTCAGGCCCGCTAGGGAGGGGGGTCCACCCTGGGTGGAAGGCTAAAATTTTTTAGGGGTGGGGTAAAGGGGGGTTTGAACCCATCTGGCTGTTTAGGAAAGGGGGTCGACCCCGGGTGCGTGATTTCAAATTTAGGGATGGGGGTCAGGGGGTCCAATCTTTTAAACTCAATAATTTAAGTGTTTTTAGGTCTAATATTGAATTTTATGTACTAAAACACCCTAGTTAGGCCTAAAAAGTGTATTTAAACACTGTTTTTAACTAAAAAACTGTGTTTTTGATAGTCAATAAAAAAATATACTTCCAAATTGGTTGGGAGGGGGGTCAGCCTCGCTAGGGGGGGTCAGGCGGAACCGCTCTCAAGCTTTGGGGGAAGGGGGGCTGGTTTTTTTATTGGGGGCGTCTAAAATTTTGGCTCTGGGGGGGTAGACCCCTCTGTCCCCCCAAAAACACCTATGTATACGGCGCTGTTTGAAATTTAAAATGAGCCACAGTCGCATTATACCATTTATATTACGCATTGTGGCTTGCTGTATTATCTCGACAATATTAAGATTTCGTAAAACAATTCTCTTGAGTGCTAAACGTTTGTGGAAACAAAAACATCATCTAAGCGTATACCAAAATTAAGAAGGGGTATAGGTGGGCGGGGGGGGGGGTTGGGAGGGTTATACTTATACACCCCCCAAAAAAATCTTGATTATACACGACACGCTCCCCCCTAAAATTCGGAGTTAACCCGGACCCCCCCCCTAAAATTTGGGGGGGGGGGGGGGTCCCAGACCCAGTAATAAAAACGCTAAAAATGGGGTATTTCATCTTTCATGTATACCCCAAAAAAATTTTGAAACACCCACACCGCCCCCCCCCAAAAACTTTGAGGGTCGGGTATACCCCCGCCCCAAAAATCTGGAAGACCGAGCACTTATGAAAGGGGTTTTATCTTATCTTTGTTTTAAAGTTTAACGTTTCACTATATTGGTTTCAAATTTTAAAGACAAACAGGTAAAACCCCCTTCTTAAAATTTAAAGAGGGGATGTTAAACCCTCTATCCAGTTTACACGTGGACCTTATTGCATTTATTATGATAAAGAGTTAAAATCAATAAAAAATCAATGTGACTCTGGCTCTGACTTATGAAAGGGGTTTTATCTTATCTTTGTTTTAAAGTTTAACGTTTCACTATATTGGTTTCAAATTTTAAAGACAAACGGGTAAAACCCCCTTCTTAAAATTTAAAGAGGGGATGTTAAACCCTCTATCCAGTTTACACGTGGACCTTATCGTATTTACTATGATATAAAAAAATCAATGAAAAATCAATGTGACTCTGGCTCTGACTTATTATACATTCAAAGTATTTTTTTGGTGTTAAAAGAGAAAAAAAGGAGTCATATCTACCAGTATTTATAAGTATTTTGACTCATTCCGTCATAGTAATAAACGACTAGTGATGTTTCTCATAGCTCCGAAGAGACGTTTGCTTTTAGGAACTCCGGAGTAATGCTTAGAGCTTTGAAGTTTTGCACTATTTTGATTTTTGGTACAAATTTTTATAAATAATTTAAACAGTAATGCCATAAATAATTTTAGCAAATTTTTTTGTAAACTAATAATTATTATTAATAAAATAAACTTAATAAAACGATAAGAGCAATATTTCAAGCATAAATATGCTTGAAATCGCTCATTAAAGGGCCAAGTCTCCGCAGCTCACTCCGCTCTAAATTTACGGAGCTTCGGACCAAGATAATGAAGGATAGGAACATAACATCACTAGTAACGAAACGACCCACCTGTGGATCCGTCGAATCCCCCAACCGCGAAAATCCTCCCGCCCAGCACGGCGACGCCGAGGGTGCTGCGGCGTGCCTCCATGGCCGCGGCGGCCGTCCACGCGTCCCGAACCGGGTCGTACACGTCCACTGTACGAACACGCAGCGAACCGTTAAACCCGCCCACCGCGTACACCAAACCGTTCAGTACAGCCACGCCTGGAAATGGAAAAAACATAATTGTCGTTAGTCGCCATGAATTTAATTTTAACGTTACTCTGACAGTTCTGTTAAAAAAAAATCACAGCTACGATTCTATAGTTTCATAGTAACGACATCATCTATTAGACGCAGGGACGTAACCAGATAGGAGGAAAGGAAAGCCGCCACCGTTTCTTCCAAACAGTAGACTGAACGGTAAACTAAGGATAGTAATTCGTTTAAGGGGAAGTGTTGTCCATAAAGCAATCATGCTCAATTGATTTACCTTCCTCCTACACATAGGTGTTTTTTTGGGGGGGGGGGGGCAGAGGGGTCCACCCCCCTCCCCTAGAGCCAAAATTTTGGACCCCCACCTAGAAAAAATTCAGGGGGCCCCCTCCTCACCCCCAAAGCTCGAGAGCGGTCCGGCCTGACCCCCCGTAGCGAGGCTGGCCCCCCCCCCCCCCCCCCTGCCCCCTCCCGATCAATTTGGAAGTATATTTTTTTATTTACTGTCAAAAACACGGGTTTTTAGTTAAAAACAGTGTTTAAATACACTTTTTAGGCCTAAATAGGCTGTTTTAATACATAAAATTCAATATTAGACCTAAAAACACTTAATTTATTGAGTTAAAAAAATTTTGCTGAAAAATTGGACCCCCCTGACCCCCCCTAAATTTGAAATCTCGCACCCGGGGTCGACCCCCCCTAAAAAGCCAGGGGGGTCCGGACCCCCCTGGACCCCCCCTAAAAAATTTTGGCCTTCCACCCGGGGGTGGACCCCCCCTAGCGGACCCAACCAAAAACACCTATGCTCCTACACATAGATGAACACGGTCAAAAAGTCAGAGGGGGTGTTTACCCCGGGTAAATGACAATTTAAAATCTAGGAGGGGGGTCCTAGGGGGGGTCGAACCCCCCTAGCTTTCTAGGGGGGTCGACCCAAGGTGGACGATTTTGAAACCTAGAGGGGGGTCAGGTGGGGTCCAATTTCCGAAGCAAAATAGTTTTAAACCATTAAAGGTTTAATAATAGTTTTTTATAAGATAATACTACTTTTTATTGAATAAAAAGCGATATTCAGGTATAAAAAGGGTGTAAAAACATGAATTTGTGTAAAAAAATTCACGTTTTTGGAAGAAAATTTAGTATAAAAAAAGTAATTAAAATTTTCTCGAGGGGGGAGGGGGGGTCAGATTTCAAAATCTAGAGACGGGTCAGGGGTAAAAAATTCGAAAATTTGGGGGGAGGGGAGGGTCCCCCTGGATTTTTTCTAGAGAGGGGGGCCCAAAATTTCGAGGCTAGGGGGGTGGGTGTACCCCACCCTAACCCCCCTTGTTCATCTATGCTCCTACACCTAAAATGTTTAGCCACCTCACAATGGCTTTGGTAATATTTCCATAGGTATCATAGATATCTATGAAAAAAATTCCAAAAATTACTTTCAGTCTTTGCCTCCGTCAAGCAAAATGGAATTTGGGGCAAACAGGGTGGGGCCCAGGACCCACCAACCCCCCTCTTTCACTTGAGCTGACCTCGAAATTTTGCTGCCCCCCCCCCCAGAAACAACTCTAGGGGCCTCTTTCCCTCAAATATCTGAATTTTTCTACTCTGAACCCTTTCCTCTCGAAATTCTAGGATCTATTTTATTATAAAATTTCCATCCAAAAACCGAAAAACCCAAATTTCTGAGCTGTCACTTAAAATTGAGGCTACGTTACAAAAGGTTATACAATGCCACCCAACCACGACCCATTAATCTAAAAAAAACCTCAAAACAAAAAAATCTAAAAACTGTCCACACCACCCTCACCTTGCTCGCCCCTCCTAAACCTTTGGGGATACCCTGAACACCCTCCATCCAAGTAACGCCTGTAATTTAAAAAACTGTTTGCAAGTGATTCATTAAGCTTCAGTACTTTGGCCGTTAAAACGGAGAAGGTTTTACAGCACGTCTCCCAATTAAAAAATCTACATCCAGCTTATTTACCTTTACTTTCTGCGTACCTTAAAACTATAATTTTAACATCTTTAAAAAAATTCAATTTATGTAATACATCTTCATAAATCCAGCGTTTGCGTTACTTTAAAATTTTAGAGTTTTTTTCTTAAATCATCCTTTTAATTTCGGAGAACATTATCAATGAACGTTTTTATTTTAATAAATACGAAATAGGAAATACTTACCGCATCTACATCTTCTTTGCGGGAGTTCTTGTACTAAAAAATTACCCATTTAAAACGAAGTATAACAGAGAAAATTCAAACTATATGAAATAAAATGTAATATGAACAAAATATTTTAATAATATAATTTTAAAAAAAAAACATTTTAAGAGCAATTAAATAAAAAGTCTTCTTTTACCACTTATCCATTTTTCCGATTGAAAATCGAACACGTCAACATTTCGGATAGCTTTAGGCGCCTGGCCTCCAATAACAACCATTAACTAAATTGTAAAAAAAGATCATGAAGGATTAAAGTAATTTAAAACTTTTGTAAAATTGTGAACTGTAAAGGTGTAAGAAGAGTATAGACTCCCGAGACCTCTTCAACTCATAGGTGCTCTAGAGGAGGTATACATCCCTATAGTTTTTCACCGCCTCCCCCTTCTTCGTTCGATCTTATTTTGGCGTATCCATCATAGGTGAGAAAGGGGGGGGCAGGGTGGGGTCCACCCCCCCTAGCCTCGATTGGGACCCCCGCCCCTAGACGAAAATCTAGGGCCCCCTCCCCCCAAATTTTCGAATTTTTTACCCCTGACCCCCCTCTAGATTTTGAAATCTGACCCCCCCCCCCTCGGAAAAATTTTAGGTACCTTTTTTATACTAAATTTTCTTCCAAAAACGTGAATTTTCATCAAATATTCATGCTTTTACACCCTTTTTATACATGAATATGGCTTTTTATTCAATAAAATGTAGTATTATCCTATAAAAAGAACAATTATTAAAGTTATTCTGGTTTAAAACTGTTTTGCTTTGGACACCGGACAGTTACCCGTACCGGGGGTTACCCGTACCCCCCCCCAAAAAAAAAATCCCGTCTATAGCCGACACCCCTCTCCCCTAAAATTTGGGGGTACCCCAGACACCTCACTAAAATTTGAGGGGTCCCAGTGCTAAAAACGCTAAAAATACGCTATTTAATGTATGCCCTCAAAAAATAGTTGGGACACCCCCCTCAAATTTCGGGGTTCGGGTAAACCCTCCCCCCCCCTCGAAAATCCGGGAGGCTGCCCATCTTTCCCCCTAACCTTGAATTTTAATTTACGGCCCTAACTTTGAATAGGTCAGGCACTTATGTTTACAATAGTCTCAATTTTTTTTCAATTTCAAAGCATTTTTATTAGCATGTTAGCGATTAAAACACCCCTCCTTCTTTCTGTTTTGACCTAAATCAAAAGTACGTCTTTAGCACGTTTTAATATATACCCCGATCTATTCTTTTTCTTCGTTTGGCCTTTACGGTAGAGTAAATATTTTCCTAAACTAGCGTGGGTAGAGCACCTATTACGCCGTCTAACTACACCCTAGATTTGACATGTGCGTAGTCAAGTCAAGTTAACACGCGAATCAAAACGTAAAGTAAATTGTTATTGTTGAAAATTTAATATTATTAAAAATTAACGAAGTTAAATATAATCAAATCTTAAGGTAAAGTCCAGGAATTTCCCTTTAAAGTATATATTTATTTTATAAACTAGCCGATTTTTTCGCCAAACAGAAACTTGAATTTCATTTTGCAAAAATTCAATATTTTGTGTTTTAAAAAAATTAAAATTTACAAAAAAACTAACTTTAGGTAGCCCTAACGGCTGTCGTGGCTTGGCTCTTGGTGATTTAAAATCTGTTTTCTGATCACTTTTTAACAGGTGAAACTTCAAAGCTTCAATTAAATAATCTTTGCATTGCGGACTGTCCCTGATTAAAGGTTCTCCGTCAACCTGAAATATTTATTATGTTCCTGAATTGGACAGAATTCGTTTATAAAAAAACACAATTATAATAAACATTAAATAAAAAGGAAAGCCAAGGTCATCAAACCCAGAGAATTTATATCATTGGCCAAAAGATAATCCACAGGTTTTTTATGCAGCCCACGACATTAACTATAATATGTCGTGTGTATATAGGCCTATATACACGCAATGAGCATGTCACCCATAGAGTTTTCCAGTAGGAATCATTGAATTTAAAGGATCTTAACTCTTTTCTGAATCTACAATAATTTCTTTTTGGTTTTAAAACACCGGAGGACCTTTGGAAACACCCCATAAAGACGGCGGAGTTCCTGATACTTTTTAGGCAACCTAAAGAAGATTCGAAAAAGAGGAGACTTATACTACTTTACTAGTACCAAAAATATATTTAAATGGGATCCCATTTAAATAGGTCCAATTTGAATGGGACCATTTGTCCCATTTAAATGGGACTTATTTAAATGGGATCCCATTTAAATGGGACCTTTTTTAAAGCAGTTTGTTCTAAGTGTCTCATTTTTCCTTTATTATATATTTTTGTTAGTACTAGAGATTTTTTTTATTATTTGTAGTGCAAAACCTGAAAATGTTATGAAAATTGTTTGAAAAACCGAAAATTTTAAAAAATCTAAAAAAATATTAGGACAAAGTCGAAAGGTGTTTTAAAATCGCCCGTTCCAAAATCCTGCAATATTACTGCTAGCCCTTACTTAAAATATTATTATCTCTTGTCCAGACCTGTGCACGGTCTGCAAATGCCCCCCCCCGTTTTATTGGGGGATTTGCCCCCCCCCCGCCAAAAAATGAAAAAGTACCCTAAAAATATGACGCCATTTTTGACCTATGATGACGCCATCATCGCGAATTTTTCGCAGTTTTTAGCCTATTTCAATGTATTTTAAGCCATTTTAGACCTATTTTTACCTTATTTTCGCTTTTTTTGTCCCTTTTTTCCCTTTTTTCTCCTTTTTTTCTCTTTTTTTTTCTTTCTACCCTACTTGCCTCCCCCCGTTTTATTGCCCCCCCCCCGTTTTAAAAAAGTTGCCCCCCCCCCCCGGCCCCCCCCCATTTTGTAATTGCCCCCCCCCCGTTTTAACTCCGGGGGGGGGGGGTCAGTGCACAGGTCTGCTTGTCTATCGCCTTATCAACTGTATTAAGCTAATAAAAATACAACAAAACAAAAAAATATAAAGTAAGTAGTAACTCACCTTTTCCAATAAATAATCTTGGGAGAGGAGAGGAAGTCGCACGTACTCCATTAACATGGGCAAAAAGTTTTGTCGACCGGGAGGGTCGTGCCTCACCCACTGTGTCACAGCCTCGAACACCTAGAAGCAAAATTTTTGTAATACTGATAATAAGAGATTATGAATTCCCTTATCAACATGGGCAAATAGTTTTGCCGAAAATATAACTATATCGAAATATAACCAAAAATACATACGAAAATATAGCTTCCAGCATACAGGTGAAAGATATTTACTGCGCTGTAAAAATATTTAAAAAATACTGATATTTATATTGCACCATAAAAAATAATGTAATATTAAATTATTACAAAAATAATTAAAATAAAACACAAAATTAACACAAAAATAATTAAAATATATATAACATAAAATTAACATAAAATAAATAAACACATAAAATAATTAACAAATTATAATACAATAACAGCAAAATCAAACATACTCGTTCTTCGCCAGCGGTGGTAAGGCGATCGCTGGATATTAGTTTAACCACGTGATCAGGCGGCAAAGATAAAAACTCTTCGCAATTAACCAAATCGCTAAAAATCGCTAATATTCTTAAATAATTCACTTAATCTCAAAAAAAAGCAAAACAAGCAATTTATTGTGCTAAGATATACCCGTCAAGAGGATGGTCGTAGCCAGGATTTCGTAAGGGGGTCCAGGTCCAGACATGTGCACTGCCCCCCCAGGGTTAAAACGGGGGGGGGGGGGCAATTCCAAAACGGGGGGGAAACGGGGTGGGCAACTTTTTTGAAAACGGGGGGGGGCAATAAAACAGGGGGGCCCGCAGGAGAGAAAAAAGTTAGAAAAAAAGGAAAAAAAAAGAGAAAAAAGAAGAGATGAGGGAAAAAAGGGACAAAAAAACCGAACATAAGGTAAAAAAAAAGGTCTAAAATGGCTTAAAATACATTGAAATAGGCTAAAAACTGCAAAAAATTCGCGATGATGGCGTCATCATAGGTCAAAAATGGCGTCATATTTTTCGGGTACTTTTTCATTTTGTGGGGGGGGGAGGGGGGCAAATCCTCCAATAAAACGGGGGGGGCATTTTCAGACCGTGCACAGGTCTGCAGGTCCAACCCTAAACAAAATTTCCGAAGGGGGTGCAGGAACCAAAAAAATTTTCCACGCTTCACACAGAGTGCTTATTGCCTTATTTCTGTCATATACTTTATTATTTTCCCATTTTCAATAAAAATAAGTCGATAAAACAAAGAAAAAAATTTTTTACAAACAATTTTACCTTAAAATACCTTAAAATTTTCAATTTCCAAAACATTAACAACTGAAAAATGAGTACATTGAATTACAGCTGAGCGATGCAAGGTGCGAGAAAATGTTTTTAAATTACTTCTCCTAACCTTTAAATTTTTAATACCACTATAATATAACAATCTAACGGGGGGTCCAGCGTGGTTGTATCAAGATTACAAAACAAGGTAATTCAAATTTTGAAGTGGAGACCAATTAAAAACATTAAGAATGGGGTGGGTCCTGCGTGGTCATACCAAGATTACAAAACAAAGTAACACAAATTGGGAAGTGGAGACTATAATTAATTAAGGGCTGAACGGAGCAAAACGCGAGAAAATTTTTTTAAATATGGCCGTTCTAGACCCCCAATTTTTTATCCTTGGCGATTTAAAAGGGGGCTCTTACTCCAAAATTTTCTCTTTGCTGACCCAAAAAGGAGGGTCTAGCTAGATCTCCCCTCCTGACTACGCCCATGGTCAAGAGGGAAACCTTGCCTAAATTTCCGGTAAAAGGCCAATATTTAAAAGGTGTCCGAAAAATATTTTCTGCAAAATATCTTCCGGAAAAAATTAAAAATATATTTTTCAGCAGTAAACTATTAGAAATATTAAAAAAATTAAAGCTTTTTACACATTTTATGTCGTTTTAGCTTGATTTTAAGGTTTTTTAAGGTTTTGCTTAGGCTTAGGGAAAAAAAGTTTTCTTTAGTTGAGAATTTAAGTCTTTCAGAAGATATTCTTGCCAAAGATATTTTGCAGAATGTATTTTTTCCGGGCGCCATTTAAAATACCCCCTTCTCTCCTTCAAAACGGCGTACCAGAATTTTCCTTGTGGGTGTCTTGATCAGACGAAGAGGAAAAATTTTTTTATTGAAATTTTACTAAATTCTATGGTCTTTATATACTGAAAATGGGCCTTCGTCGTATCCAGTGTCCTGCCAGGAACAAAAATTTGGCCGGTCCCCAGTATATACCATAATAATTTATAACCATTCGTTTAAAATCTAACAACCATGGGTGGGGGGGGTGACATTTTTTCGCCCTTCCTGGCTTATCTTAGCGCCTGCCTTTTGTATAATCTGCATAGAGAAGATAAGTTTCAGATAATGCAACAACAACAACAACAACAGCAGCAGTCTAACAGACAGACCTGAAGCGCTGCTCCGCGAAACTGTGGGCGGATTGTAGAAGGTCGCGGCAATCGTGGAGGTCCGCGAAACTGATGATGCCCAGGACGTTGCTGGGATGGAGTTGAGATTTGAGGAATTCGCAACACGCCTCCCGGATCAATTCCATCTGCAGCAAACTGGCCGTCGGTAACAAAATCTGAAAAAAAAGCTCAATGGTAACGAACGAAGAAGGTTGGGATCACAGGTCGTTAGGGAGGAGGGAGGAGAAGAGGGAATACCCTATCTTCTCTCCCATAAGTGGGCGGCCTCCCAGAATTTAGGGAAAGTACACTTAAACCTGATCCCCCACTTATTTTTTACCCAAACTTCGCCTTTTGTCCTTTTGTCTTTTTCTTTCTTTTTTATGTTTTTTCCCTTTCTCCCCTGCTTGCCCTCCCGTTTCTAAAAAGTTGCCCCCCGTTCCCCCCCCCCGTTTTGGAATTGATCCCCCAAAATTTTTGTTCAAACCATCAAAAATGTAAAATTTATCACATATAACGAATTTTGATATATCGTTTGTGTAAAAAAACCTAATATTAAGCTTACAATAGCTGTCAAAAATGACGAATTTAAAATTTGAAAGCATTCCAAACCCATACGCTGGCAGCAGCAAGCCTTTAAATTCAAAACTTTTTTTAAAAAAATAAACCTTAAAACCTCATTTTTTCAAATTTTCAGGTTATTTTGTTAGAAAAACATATTATTAAAGTTAAAATCCTACAAAATCGCCAAATATTTCAGCTAAAAAATGCTCTTTTTTAAGTGTTTTTTTACTTGTAAACATGTTTCCCCGTTTGTCAACACAAAAACAAATTTTTAATAATTATGTTTCCTAACTTTTGCCAATATCCAAATGTAATTTTTTGAAGTAATGCTATTTTTTGCAAAAACGGTGGTTTGAATCCACGATCTGGTTTGAATTGCGTAATTTAATTGCGGAAGAGATAATAAAAATCATCAATTATGACGTAATGACAAAAATTTGCATAGCGTAACGAAGTATTTTCGAGTTTTAACGAAAATTTATTTGGCGTTTTCATGTGGTTTTTTTTAGTTTATTATTCTTGCAAAAAAGTATGTTTTAGCAGCATACCAAGCGTTTCTTATCTCGCACTAATAAAAATTTTTTTTTTTGGGACCAGGTTTTTTTCACCACATCGGCCGTAGTGATGACGTCATATAAAAACAATAACTTTTTCAAAAGATAGCCAAAAGTCTGAGCTATGCTCTGATACATGTCCCGTACATATTCTACCTCGCGTTAATGGAGATATGACCTTTCAAAGTTCGAAGTTTGTCGCCAGTCCGCATCATTTTTGTATAGATTATAGTCTATACAAAAATGATCTAAATCCCGGCAACCGGTTTGTCTTCCACAAACCAATCGCCATTCCAGCTATTCAGCCAGGCCATAGGTGGGCAAGGGTTAGGTACACTCAAAAAAATTATAAAAAAAACTGCTGACATCAACCCATACCCACCCACCAAATTTGAGATTTCTACAACCCACGACACCCTCGCTCTCTCGATGAGGAGGTACCAACCAGTATTAAAACACCAAAATAGGTATTTAAGATTGGGTGGGGATGGCGAAACAACTTGAGTCATTGTAAAACCAACGATTATCATCCTAAGTCTGTACTCCTTCGACTCCTCCGTCAGATTTGGTTTTTTATGCATGCACTATTGCACTCCTGATGATAACAATTCTAAGTCTAAAAAGTCTCAGCAGCGGTTATTTTATCCGAATTTTGACTCCGTCTGCCGTGGTGGTGAGGAGGAAAATACAAAGTGAAAGCGTATATACTTGTACGCTGTCTTCTGTGATATGCACCTCCCCCGTGTAGATATAATCCACGAGCATGCAGAGAGCTTTTGCGTTGACACCTTGTATATAAACGCGGTCCTGTCGCGCCTCCGCCATTTCCCCTGCCAACATGGCCTAAAATAAAATAAACTCCTTCTTTTGGAACGGTAGTGTAGTATACAAAAATAAATAAAGCTTAGTTTTTTTAAATAAATACGGGTTTTATTGAGGGGGGCAATTCTAAAATGGATGGCACGAGGGGGAGGGGGAAATTTTTAAATGGGGGAGGGGACCATAAAAAGGGGGGGGGCAAGCACATCGGTATTTTTGGTCGGGTCCGCTAGGGGGTCCACCCCCGGGTGGAAGGCCAAAATTTTTAGGGGGGTCCAGGGGGTCCGGACCCCCCTGGATTTTTAGGGGGGTCGACCCCGGGTGCGAGATTTCAAATTTGGGGGGATCAGGTGGGTCCAATTTTTTAACAAAATTTTTTTAACTCAATGATTTAAGTGTTTTTAGGTCTAATATCGAATTTATTAAATACTAAATACTAAATACTAAAACTAAATACTAAAACACCCTATTTAGGTTTAAAAAGTGTATTCAAACACTGTTTTCAACTAAAAAACCGTTTTTTGACAGTAAATAAAAAATATACTTCCAAATTGGTCGGGAGGGGGGAAGGGGGTCAGCTTCGTTAGGAGGGGGGTCAGGCCGGACCGCTCTAGAGCTTTGGGGGGAGGGGGGGCCAGAATTTTTTCTAGGGGAGTCCGAAATTTTGCCTCTAGGGGGGGTGGACCCTTTTTTACGCCCCCCCCCCCCCTCAAAAAAAACACCTATGGGCAAGCAGGGAAGAAAAAGAAAAAAAAAACAAGAAAAAATGACAAAAAACAAAATTTAAGTACAAATAGGTCTAAAATGGCTAAAATGCGTTAAAATAGACTAAAAACTGCAAACATATCGCGAAAATAGGTCAAAAATGGTGCCACAATTTTTTTAGTACTTTTTTAATTTTTGGACAGGGGGACAATTTCAGACCATCCAGACGTCTGAAGTGATGTTCATAAAAATCTACAGTTTTTTTATGTCTGACAAAAATAGTTTTGGTATTGTTGCTTTGCTTTGAGCGCACTTCTTTATCCCGGTTCCTGCTGACTGCCGAGGAAAAAAAATCCTTGCCAAGTCCACGGGGAACGTGGGCCGACCAGTGGGCTATGAAACTTTGACATGAGTTCTGGAAGACGTAAATTTATAATTCCTCAATCAAGATAAGTTACTTGAAAGTCAACTCCCAAGACTAGTCTAGTCTAGTTACAGTCTGATAATGTTAGAACTAGACTAATTTTTTAGTGCGGATTTAGAGGCAAAAATTCAGAGGCATCAAAACCATAATTATCTCTTACAGACAGACCGAAATAACAGAAAGTAAAAAACTCTTAACTTGCGAACCCTAATGAAAAAGCAAACAATGTGCTTGCACTCGCCAACTCTCCCCTTCCCCTGTTGGGCCAGTGAAGATAAAAATTTGAGTGTTATTTGAAAACAATTTTTAAAAATTTCTTGCGCTTCGCTCCGCGCTCAATTATTCTAATACTTTTTTATATTAAAAACGCTAAAAATATTCTCTTAAAAACTTTCGGATCTTACTTGTGTCTGTGTGTACCCTAAAATATAGAAGGATATATCGCGTTAGTTAAAACTATTATTGAATTTGCGGTGGTAAAAATTAGGTGGTTCTTAAAAGACTAATAAATTTTCTCGCACTTCACTAATTGAACCTTTTGTGGGGTTGGCGAAGCGCGAAGGTAAAAATTTATAAGCTCTTAAGAGTTGATTTTTGTTAATTTCCTCATGCTTCGGTTTGATCAGCGCTTGATTCATAAGTAGGGTAACTGCAGGGACGTAGCCAGGGGGGGCGGCCGCCCCCTCCCCCGAAACGGTCGGACAGGAGGAAAAATAAAGGATAGTGGTTGGGCGGGGGGGGGCGGCCGCCCCCCCCCCCCAAAAGGGCGCCAGATAGTAAAAATTTGGGGGTTTTCAAAGGCTAAAAATTAAAAAATTTCTAGCGCCTCGCTAATCGCTCGGCGCCAAACTTTAAAATAATTTTAGTACCCCAATGGACCCCCAAAAACCAAAAATTTGTTCCGCTTCGCTTCGCTTAGCGGTCACTTTCTATAGTATACATACATACATATATATCTCGTTATTTATGTTGCCTGATGCTAATGTTATTTCAAAATTAGTACAATAATTTTTATAAGTAATAAGTACTACACAGAAAGCAAAACAAACAATCATATTGGTTGATTTATGTACCTCTCCCCTCCTAAATTTTCCTGCCGCTTATAGCATTGGCTTATAGCATGTAATTTTTAACTAAGAAAACATGTTTTTACCGCTAAAAACATTTAGATAATAGGTTATTAGGCCAAAAACAGTGTATTATACAGCTTTATCTACGTTTATTCCTGCTTTTTTAACGTTTTAAAAAATTAAGGGGGGCTCCGCCCCTCCCCCCCCCAAAAAATTTCGGGGGGGGGGGGGGGGGGGGGGCGGCGCCCCCCCCCCCCAAATTTTTTTTTGTACTAAAATCCGCCCCCCCCCCCAATATGAAACTCTGGCTAGGTCCCTGGGTAACTGACTAATTTCGGCCATCTTTTTTTTATTTTTTTGAATAAGTTTTTTCTGGTTTTTACAATCGACTCAAAATTTGGTCTAAAAATCAAAAGATAGCTATTTTTGTTATTCCACTACAAAATTTTAAAATTTCTGTTACACTTAAAGATCAGTGGAGGTTTAAAGTTTTTTCATAGTGGCCGAAATTGAAGCGCGAGCCATTTTCTTCAGCCACATAGAAAAAACTGGCTATAACTATTGCCAAAAAGAACAATAAAATTTTTGAAGGTTGAAAATTTATCCTTAGGTATTGTTTTTTGGTACATATAACTTATTATTTTTTCTCTTTGAAAACTTGAATAGTTACTAGCAAGACTTTAAATAATTATGTCAAAACCTTAAAAAAAGTTTTAAGAGTGGCGTTCTGTAATAATTTGTTATTTTGGAGACCCTCATTCCAAGCTGTCAAATCGATAGTCTTAGATTTTGTTCAAACAAATATCTGTGATGTTTCAGATGTTGTTAATCACAATGAAAGCATTTTTAGCTCAATTTGATAAATCCGGGTGTCTGTGGTACCCCCTTGAAGTTGATGCCTTCGACTTTTTTGAGAATTTTTTTTTGGAAAAAAATTGATTTTTTTAATGACAATAAAAACCTACAATAATTTGTTTTGTGGTTAAATTTAGTTCTAACCTATGTAAAATAGTTTGAATTTTTCAAAAATCAACATTATTTTGCTAAACATGAAATTTTACAATTTTTCAAAAAAATAAAAATTTTTGAATTTTTTTTGGTTTTGAAATTCAACTAAATTACCACTTCAAAATATTTTACCGGTGCTCTTGTCTTTGCTATTATTAACTCCTGTGCATTCCTTTCAGTGAAAAAATAAGAAAAAAGTACCCTTTTTGAGAACCAACCATTTCAGTGCCTAAGATTTTAGAAGCAAAAATAAACCATTAAATTTGGGATAATTTAGTCATGATTTTCAAGCCAAATATTCTGTTAATAATGCTAAAATATGAGTTTGGTTTCATGTTTCTAAGTCGGTGAACTGGTTGAGTTTAGAAAAAATAAAGATTTTTAGAATTTACGTTTTTTTAGAAAATTCTAAAATTTTGGTTGTAAAAATTAAAAATTTTGAAAATAAAGTTTATTTTTAAAAAGTTCATATATTTTTACTTTTACTTATAAATAGGTAATTTTAGCATTATTAACAGAATATTTGGCTTGAAATTCATGACTAAATTATCCCAAATTTGCAATGGTTTATTTTTGCTTCTAAAATTTTAGGCACTTAAATGATTGGTTCTCAAAAAAGGGTACTTTTTTCTTTATTTTTTACAGTTGAAAGGAATACACAGGAGTTAAATAATAACAAAGACAAGCGCGGTCTGAATATTTTGAAGTGGTAATTTAGTTGAATTTCAAAACCAAAAAAAATTCAAAAATTTTTATTTTTTTGAAAAATTGTAAAATTTCATGTTTAGAGCAATACGTAACTGAACGAAGTAAGATGACAT
>JASAMX010025608.1:0-15093 GCA_030248175.1 Microlaimidae sp. YZB2_3
TAAAAATCTTAAATCTTAAAATAAATAAAAATATATATTTTCTAAAGAAAATCATATAATCTACAAATTTCGTGTGAAAATGCTTTATTTAAATTTATATTTATGTAATTAGAAACATTTTTTGCAACTGCGTTGGCGAAACGTTGCATCGGCCAAATAGTCGGGGGGTGAAATGATCATCGGCGTAAAAGTCGTCAGCAAAATAGTCGTTGGCCAATTCTCGTGGGCGTAATGTAAGGCAACCGAAACGGCATTCTTCAAGTATAACCCATTTAATTACATGGACTACTTTAGGTATAGACGAACTTTAAATCCCTTATTTTTCAAGTACAATTAATTAAAATAAATAGTTTTTTAATAAATCTTAAGAAAAACATGTAAACTTAAAAATTTTGTCAAGATAAAACTAATGAGCAACCTGAATCGTGAAGTGTATACTTTATTTTCCCTAAGCAGCCTAAGAAAAACCTTAAAATCAAACTAAAGTTTAAATTTGGCTTGATTTTTAGGTTTTGCTTAGGTTGCTTAGGGAAACTAGGGTCTACAGTTCACAATCAGGTCATTTATAAGTATTCTTAGGATAATCTTCATGAAAAATAAGGGATATAAACTGTTAGTTCATCTATACCTAAAGTAGTCCATGTAATTAATTAAATACTTGAAGAATGCCAACAGCAAATATAACATACATTTTAAGAATTCATAAAACTTATGCTACAGCTATATAAAATGTTTTCATTCCCTTAGTTATAGATCCGTGATGGATCCTGCTCTTCATCCCGTGATGGGATGATTCTTATGACCCGAGACGGGTTGATAATATTTTCTAATGCCACTTCAATCATTTCCTGTAAATATAAACATGAATTGCAAGCGCAATAAAAATATAACATAACATCAAGGTAGCGTTTGGTCATATGCCAAAATAGATCCGTGATGGATCACGCTCTTCATCCCGTTATGGGATGATTCTTATGACCCGAGATGGTCAATAATATTTTCTAATGCCACTTCGATCATTTCCTGTAAATATAAACATGCATTGCAAACGCAATAAAAATATAACATAACATCAAGGTAGCGTTTGGCCATATGCCCAAATACTTAATAGTTAATATAGAGGTCAGAATACGTCGGAATCTTTACACCTGTGTTAACACATATACACAGTTGAAACTTGGTTTAAATCGGTGTTTTTTGGCAAAATCCTGTTATGTATGGCTTATTTTTAGTTTAAAAGCAGAAGCTAAAAATATTTTTATCTCTCTATTTACTTTGTATAATTGACAGCTCTACGTTTATTTTTCCGTGTATTACCAAATTAAATTTATTTTACTTCACTATAAATACCAGCGATGAAAGTAGCAGTGCAACCCGGACATCAACAATTTTGGTTTCACCCACGGATTTTATTCAATCTGCGAGTCAGGGACCGGCCGTTTTGTTGCAGGAAGTCAAGAATGAAGACGGACGGTGGAGGTCGGCTCCACCGGTGGCATGCATCTCGGCGGTTGTGGCAGAGTCAGAAAGCGTGCCAGCGGAGGAGATACAGCGAGATGCAGGACGCTAAAAACCGCGGCAAGAAACGGAAGCGAAACGAAAGTGAAGACAGCACGGTAGAACAATTAAGTTATATAATTTCTTATGTGCATGATTTGTGTATTGTTAGATATAATAAAAACTATAATTTGGCTTGAACCTTACAAAACTACTTTATCTTAACCGTGACCGGCTGCTAAGCATTATTTTCTAATTTAGATTTTAAAGTTGCAGAGCTAGAATATCCCAGTTTTTATTATTGGTCTCTTAAGTATTATGGCAGATTCTATTGATAAGCCCAATTTAAAGCAGGATCAAAAAATATGTCTAGAATTAGAGGCGAAACATATTTTTGCAATAGTGATTATGCTTATTAAACATAATCCTCATGTTTTTTTACTGTTTTAGTTTTAACGCAGGAAACAAATAAGGAAAAGGTATTAAATTTACTAATATATACGCAATATAATATCATGTGTTATTTATTTTGTTAAGGTATATTGCAATTTATTTTTGCATTTATATATTTTTTTATAAAAAACTCCTAAAAAATTTTTAGGGTTTCTCTAAACTACTCGCCTTTTTTTCCGCCTCATTTTCTATTTTTATTAAAACTCTGTGGGTCTGCTAGGAAGCCGTGGCGTTGCCCGCTCCAGGCAGTTCACTGCGTTCTATACTAAAAATATAGGCACCTTGCACTGGAACTCGGTTTATACATGAAGTATGCAATCAACATAAGCGTCACCATAATGCATAATTACCGTATCTCCTACTTATCTTTTGTAGTATGCAGATCAACCCTCGAAAGCGCGCGAAATTGCGATCGGTTGCTCTGCATACTACAAAAGATAAGTAGGAGATACGGTAATTATCCATTATGGTGACGCATATATTGCATACTTCATGTATAAATCGAGTTCCAGTGCAAGGTGCCACTATACAAAAAATAAAGGAAGCTCTTACACACATTTTAATACGCTCTATCAAATTTATATACCATTATGTTAATACAATTGTATTTAGGCTGTGAAATTTGAAACGGAGGTTAAGGAGCGCCTAGACGCCATTGAAAAACGGGTTGAGCACGTCGAGGACCGAGTTGAGCGGCAGGAATCATGGTCGCTAAAATACAATCTTCGCTGGTGGAGATTCCTTAAGAGAAGAGTAGGATTTAAACGCATGGAGCTCCTTGATTTCTTAGAATATGTGCTTCAAAACGGGCTAAAGCTGTCAAGACCTGTGGCGGAGCGCATTAGATACGACGTGTCCGATATACATTGGACAAACGGAGAATGTCTTATCGTTCGGTTTTCGGAAAAATAGAAACGATTCGCCAAAATAGAAAGAACTTAAAAAATTTTAAACCTCACCAAAAACAGGTTTTGCTAAGGGATGACCCGCCGAGCAAGGCTAATGCGGAATATAAAAAAACAGTAGCGCTTGTCGCCAAAATATGTCACCAGTGCAAGGGTGTATGGGTGGCTGTGCACAGTGTCGGCAAAATCAAAATTAACGGCCAAATTAGCCTTGCTCGACTATGATCTGACGAAGAGATTCAGAAATTAAAAGAAAAAACTTTTGCTAATTTTATGCGTTTGGGGAAAAAGCACATACAAAAAAGCCTAATTTTTTCCAAAAACAAAATTTTTTTTGCAATACAGTACACTTTAAAATGTAATTATATTATCTCGTTTTTAAAATAATTTTGAATCCCATTATTATTAAAATTTTTTTTTACAAATAAACAATAAACTATTTTAGTGCTATTAAGACAATAATCTACCTATTAATTTCATATATTCTCTTCGGTTTCTTAATCTTGAATTGTACAAAATATTTAAACTTAAACTCTAAAAAACTTAAAAGCGAAGCAAACTATAATACAAAACATGCGAAAGAATGGGTCAGACTTATGCATTGTATAGGCATAGATATGTGTATTATAGTTTGCTTCAGTTTCAAGTTTTTCAGAGTTTAAGTTTAAATATTTTGTACAATTTAAGATTTAACATTAATATTTTGACATAAACCTTTTAACTTACGAGTTTTAAAAATTTTTAATAAAACCCTAAAACTAAAATAGGTACAAATATGTTCACATAAAATTATATGCATTTAAATTATTAACATAATTGAATAATTATATGAATTAAAACCGTTTTTAGTGCTATTATTCTTTTGATTTTAATTTCGTTAGTTAAGTAAAAATCATTGCAAATGTTATTATTGAATGCACCAGGCGTTTGCGCGCGTCCTTTGTTTACCACTAAAATGACGCCACGCAAAGGCAAGAATCTAAGGACTCCAGGATCTAGGGCTTTTCGAAGATGGGTTGTGAAAGAAGAGGAAATGTTAAAAGACGTAATGTAAAAAAAAACGAAATTTCCGGGAAACGTTTATCACTTGTACCTACCGTTTACCGATTATAGAAAAAAATTAAAAAAAAACAACTTATTTTTGTAGGTCGGCTTTAAAACGTCTGCTTTATTGTTAAAAAAGATTTATGTAAGAAATTTAAACAAAGAAAGAGAATCAATTTTCTTTTTTTTTGTGTCACAAAATAAGAGTTATTCTTAAAACACCAGCTAAAGTTGATTTTTCTATTCATACTTTCTCATTTTCTGCATTCTGATTGGTTGATATCAGTGACGTCAGATTATCGTAATTTGAGCGGTTACTTCATGGGGGGTCTTTTTTAATCTAACGAACAACTGTTGCCGCCACGTTGGGTTTACCTTTAAGTTCTCGTTACCGTATCGTGGAGTTAGGTTCCCCCAATCACCACAGGAGTTAGGACTCCTTACTTGGAGTGGAGTTAAGTCCCCACCCTTCGCCATAATTCATAAATGCTTTTCCCGTTTATGAATTATAAATTTTGTGTTATTAAATATTAACTGCAAGCAGCGTCCGTTAATCAATATACAACAACTAACTATTATAAGTCATTCTTCAAGAACACACCATTATATTAATATAAAGAAATTTTGTGCGAAAATTGTTGCAACTTAGCTAAAAATTACTTTGCGATTAAATCCATTTACCTTATCTTCCGTAAACCTATAAACAAACCCCAAAGATCAAGCTATAGTTTTTTCATGCTAAATTTTTATTTGATAAGATGGTTTTAACGACAAAATCATTTTTTTATATTTTTTTTTAAATTTGCTTATTAGTTAAAGCCAGATACGCAAGGCAAAAAATCATATTTTCCAACATAATCACACTATGCAAAATATCAATATTAAAAAAATCAATATTACTAGCGTAGATTCTCTGCTGCGACTTAATTTCTTAAAGCTTCAATGCGCCAGACGAGCGTTGTGTCACTGCCCCACCACTGCACCAGGACTTCGCACTTTGGTTATGAGGAATTAAAAAGTTTATGGAGAGGTTATATAAGGCCCAAGATCAAAGGGGAGGGGGTCAAAATATCCTTTAGTCAAAATGCTTGTTTTTTAAAATACATTAAAATCCTTAGACATAGCTCGAAAATGCTACTTAATTAACTTAAAATATAGACTTTTACAACAGTTACTTAAGAGACAAAGTTTCTCGTATGTGGTGGCGAGCTCTGTACACGATATTTTGTGCCAGAAACATTAATACTTTGAACAGACGGCACTGTATTCTTCGGATTTTAAAACTACAAATTCGCCTTATGTTCAAAGTTCGCCAAATTAGGCTATGTTTAGAGTAGACTGGGATGGACTTGGGCTTAAATTTGAAAATTTTTTAAGTTCTGTGCTTTTCAGATTCAAGTTTCATTCATTCACCTAATTTTGGGATGCATTGGTCATTTTTAGGTTTTATTGCCTGCTCGCTTTAACTGAACACTACGCGTACTGTAATTAATTAGTGATGTTTCTACTTTCAAAAAAAATCATGGTCTAAGCTCTAACCTTAAAGGTGCGGTGCGGAGTCAAAACTTTTTGTCCTTGATTTTGATGAGTTTTAGTAAAAATCTTACCCCTGCTCCCAACCCAAAAGCTCACAAAAATGTTTCATCAAAATATCTCCAGTGGTTCAGGATATAGGACACCCCCAGTGGTTTTTTTAAATAATTCTGTACCTAAAAAAGTTCTCATTGGGTATTAAAATTTAACTTAGAAAATATTCACTCAAAGAAAGCGGCTAATTCTTACTTTAATTTGATACCTTGATTGTTAAGATTGGTGAAGTATTTGTCGAGATATTGCGTTTCCCGTTCAAAAATCTTAGATTTTTTCGCTAAAAAAACGAAGCGACGCCTTTTGTTTGTCGGATAAACTTTTGTTATAATGACGAAAACGGAAGGTCTTTGAACTTTTGTTTTTCGAGTGATTTCGTTGTTTTTGTTTTTATATTTTTTTAACGAATAATCGGTTTAATAAAGTTGTTAAAAATGCTTTTTTTGATCATTTTTTAATGTCAAAATAGTGAAAATTATACATAGTGTGCTAATTTCTGCCCGCCCGATTGTTCTTGGGTGTTAAATATACCACCGAAATCGGGATTAAGTTTTCTCAACATTTTAACTTTGGTTTTTTGACGAAAAAACCGAGGGTTTTTTGTACAAGAAACGCAATATCTCAACAAATAATGCACCAATCTTAACAATCAAGGTATCAAATTAAAGTAAAAATATCCACTTTGTTTGAGTGTATATTTTGTAACTCTAATTGATATATCCATTCACCAATCTTTCAAGTACAGAATTATCGAAAAAATACCGTTTTTTGGGGGGAGGGGGGTCATATCTCCTGAGCCACTGGAGAAATTTTGATAAAAAAATTTTCGTGGGCTATTGGGGGCAGGGATAAAGTTTTTACATAAACTTATTAAAATTAAAGACAAAAAGTTTGACTCGGTACCGCACCTTTAATCCTTTACATTTATCGAGAGGCATACTGATGAGAAATAGCCAACAACACACAACCAACTTATCACATGAATTCCTTAACAAATAAACTTAAACCAACAAACCACACAAAAATTCTTACTAAAGTTAAGTTAAAATAACGAGTTATAAATACAGTTGTCAACCGCGGGCACAAAACCCAGTAATTAGCTTAAGATTTTTCTTGTTTCATACATTACAATTATCTATGTAACGGGCGCACAAGGGTCAAGCCGGTAAGTTGATGGTCTTGCGGCCCGGTACACACGGATTACTTATCCTACTTAATAAATACCCTTATGCTGTGATTTCCGTTTAATTCGGCTCAGCCGGTTATTACACAATAAAGAAGTTTGCACGTAATAAGTTAAATGATTTGGCCTTTTTGAATGTAGGGAGATACACGACACACCCTCTTGACCGGGGGGTCAAGTCGGGACACGGTGGTGTGGGAATACAGTAATAGGAAAATAAGAGGGATTGGCAATTGGAAGAAACACCGTGGTATTCTGTGTCGTGTGGGATCTGTTTGACTATGTTTTAGGTGTGATTTTTGGTTACATTTAAACTAATGCGTGTTATACTTGAATTGATGTAATTTATGGGTGAATGCTGCTTTGGCAGACTGATTTGATACGGTGATAAGTGGTTTACACAAAAATTACATTATATGTTTATTTACGAAGTTACACAACGGCAACAGACCGCGTTGCGGCGAGCGATTAAGTAAAAGATTGCACTACGGTAATAATTTGAGTAATTTAATAAGGCAAAAAAGAAAGACTAATTTTTAAAGCGCGTTTTTGGATTGAGGCGCTAAGGCTAAGATTTAGCCAACCAAAAACATATTTTAACTTTTTAACAAATTACGAAAATATCACTTGGTTTAGGTTAGAGGACTTATTTATTGGTTTATTTACGTTTGTTTAAAAGAAATTTACTTGTTTTGTTTTACAACGAAAGAGTACACACGGAAAGCGGTGGGCGTTATTGACAACGACCCACCGAGGGTTTTATTTTACCTAGCTGACTTATTTACTAAAAGGACTACCAATTAAGTTGGTAGTGTACGTGCAAAGTTCTCTATTAAGATACCTGTACCATCGTAGCCATTCCGCCATATTATGGTCAATAATTTCGCCCTAACTCAAGGAGTTATTTTAGTCAGCCGCTAAAATGACTCCACTTAACACAAAAATCCTACCTAAGTTGGCCGTAACCAACTGCAGATTGTTGGCATCTCAAAGTAAATCACAGTAAAACTAGGTTAAAAATATAAATACCTAGGCCGGGACTGCCAACGAAATGGTTCCGAATCACAACGGTAGTGCGGCGATCAGTAAATTACGCGCCTTACAATAACAACGGAACCTTTTTACTGCCCGTACACCGTACGGAGCCTTTTTACTGCATGGAACGATTTAATTGACATGTGTGGCGACAAAAATTTGAATATGATAAAAACGCGAATGAAAACGGGCGTAATGACAACTTATAAAAAGCGATATTATATATTTTATTTAATTGACCTATACTGCCACGCGCTTTCCGCCACATCTATAACAACACAAACAAACTGACTATTTTAAAAGCAACCCACCGTAACCATATACAGTTATAATGCAATGTTAATTTAGGACTAAGTCTCCAAAGAAATATCAAGACACACAACAAAGTAATTTAAAATTATGTGCGAGATTTTCAATCACGTACCTGAAAAAATTTTGAAACAAAATTTATTGTTTTATTTGTATTTTAAGAAACAACACAATGATTATTTAAAAATTTTATATTCTAAGCATTTTTATTTGTGTTTTGTAATTTTATTATCATGAAAAATATTAAAAAAAACGCCATTATCTTGCTCATTATAATACAAATAAACGATTTTTTAGAATTTTAAATTACGCTACGCACTACTACATAAGATATGACTATTTTTAATAGTAAAAGGCTATAATTAGAATATGTTTTTACAGTGATTTTATTACAAAATCCTTACGAATTTTCTTTGGATTTAATTTTCATGAATAAGCATGTAAACTTATCGCTTCGAAAATCGATAGTTCGACTTATTAAAAAGAATTCTTAGCTTATTTTACATAGGCGTTAAGACGATTTGATTGTCGCCATTGCAGAAGCAGTCACAACTTGCATAAATGTTTCTATACGTGACATATATATATTTGACGGTAACCAAATGCATAACTGTGACTCTATTTCTAATAAACAAGTGAAAACTTGAGCCAATACAAATGTAAAAAGTCAAAGTCAAGGGTGTTTTACTAATTGTAACTCAATAAACAGTAGCAACAGGATTTAGTTTTTTACTTCGCAATAATTTCCTGTGTTGACGTTTTTTTTATAGAATTTTGGAGTTTTACTGCGATTTGTTTCAAATGTCGGTTTTTATTATCATGATAGTCAAAACAATATTTTCTTAATATTTTACAGCAATAAAGCGTGGGAGTTAAAATTGTCTTTATTAATGATTTTTTTTAAAAAAATGGAAAAACATAAAACTCAGTTAGCAAACTGCAGAGTTTTTACAAAAAATAGTTTAACATAGAATAACTTAAAACGTTCTATGATTTTAGCTTTTTGGAAAACATTACATTTTTGAGGTTGTTTTTCAAAAATGAATTTAGAATGTTCTTTGATAATCTTGAAGCATCAAGCTTAAATAATCATGTTGTAGTATCATTTTAAAAGACAAAAACTTTGTTACCTGAAGAAAAACAACTATTTTTTTACAAATAATTTAGTGAAATTAACAAAAAATTCAAAAATGAAACGGACCATTATTAATTTTTTTGCCAGAATTTTATGTTAATGAGTTTATTGCGAGCTAACGTATGTTTTATTTTGGGAATTCATTCAATAAATACTGAGTTTAATCCAAACTACTTTTATACCTTATGAACCTATCTAGCATAACAAAAATAGGGTCGGTGGTCCCACCACGAAACAAAGTTCCTCTCAAATTAAATAAATTTTTTGTATTATTTTTGAAACTGGAAATACTATATCCAAATAAAACCTCTACTTGAAAAATTTTACTGGTCTTTTTGTATTTAATTAAGCATCACAAAATGTTTCTTTCTGATAAACCAAAAAAATTTACATATGAGAAACCTTAGTTACGCTTCATATAGCTCTAAATATCGGTCAAAAGTTAACAAAAATACTCGAAATTGTTTTAATATAGTTGTTTAATCTCCAGTTTCTAAAAAAATTTGGTAAAAATCATGTGTTTCATAACGAATTCTGATTTCGCGGTGGGATCGCGGACCCAAATTTTTGTAATGCTAGATAGGTCCATACATGTAATATAACTACCATTGTTATGATATCCTTTGGATTTTCAAAATTACATGGCTTAAAAAAAGATATATTTTTAAAATATATTTTAATTTGTTTATTTAGACTACTATATTTATAATAAAGTTGTTCGGGTTCATTTGGATTGGGTTCTCTTTGTTTGGAAACCCTGAACTCGGTTTGTGATGTTTTTAATTGCAAAACTAATCATAATAATATTAAATTTTTAAATTATTTTTAGAAATTCACTTTCGCAAAATGTTTTTAAATTTAACTACGAAATAAAATAAACGTTGACCGCTTACGTGTATTTTTTCTAATGTGTTAAATAACCTGTTCTTCGCCAAAATTCTATATTTAGAAAAGTATTCTGTATGAATTAAGAAAAATATTGTGTAAACATTCTGTATGAAAGTTAAATATACTGTAGTTTATAAAATTAAGAAATTCAAAAATCCATTCATGACATAAAAAAGGATCTCGCCTATTGTTTATGTGTGGGAGGCAAAAAAAAAGCAGCGAACTACGTAACAAAATTTGTGGGAGTTAAAATGCAAGGTTGTTTGTTACAATCAACCTTCCTGTAAACCACTTGAAATTTTAAAATTTTCGTTAATGTTTATAATTGCGTTCACGGACCTGTTTTTAAAAACAACGTTTAATTTCCGGCTGAAACACACGAATAGATTTTAAGTTTAAAACCATATAAAACTTAGTTTCTAAGCCAGCATCGTAAATTATATGCGTTTATTTAAATTTTCGTTTTCTTCAGTACTTTTTTTTACTATTGTCTTTAAAACTTTGTGTGTGTGAAAATATAATTTATTTTTAAGTTTTTAAAAAACTGTACATTTTTATGCTAAGTTTTCTGTTTTGTATAAACGATTCTTGATCATTTGTGTCTTGAATTCCCAACAAAAATATTTTTAACTCTATTAAAATGAGATTAAAATCAAAGTATCTCTGCCATCACAATCCTCATTTTATTTCAATAGTGATAACCATACACTCGCATTGCAAATTATCTTTACTGTTTTTTTTTTTCATTTAAATTTATTCAAAAGTATTTTCGCTGCGGAAATTCTCTAGGACGGCAATCTGAACCAAAAATTAAAAATAGACTTGAAAGTGGTCAATCAGTAAATATTATTTTTATTGATTAATAAATAAATATTCATTAATTTAAAATACGGAGGTGACTGCCGCGAAATATTGTTCTATGGCCCTAATTGAAGCACTATGACACTGGTGGCAAAAATATTAGAGTATACTTAGGGTACACTCCTAATATTGCCCGTATCGAAAATTCAATCCTAATAAAAACTGGTAAACTGCCTAATTAGAGCATCTTCCGCAGAAATAAAAACCCCAATTTTTCTGATTGAGGCAGGATAAGTGTCTATGTAAACAAGTAGTTGATTAATTTTCTTTGTGTATATGTTAAATAAACTTTGATTAAATCTTCTTATTTTCTCTTTGCACTATCATGAATTATTGCAATAAAACGAAAAAACCCGAATTCTTTTTCAGCCCGAGTCGGGAATTTTTTTCCGCTATTTGAAAGTGCAAAAATGGTTTTTTTCGGACGCTTGTTACAACAACTGCAATATTTTTCAAGTCTGCATTCACGGTTGTTGACGAGTACAAATATATTTTTTTCATCAGATCATTGTGGTAGATTTTTTTCTAAAATAAAACCAAATTTAACCAAAATTTGATAATAGAAAAGAATTATGTAACTATATCAAACTTGTTCATTACAAAATCTGATTTAAAAGTGCGTTTCTATTTCAGAACGTTTAAAAAAGTGTAGTTTCAAATGACAGATTTGTCTTTTAGATTAATGATCAGGTTTTACTCACGTACCATTACTGTTGATACAACGAAATCACTTATAATTGGCAAAGACTTGTAATTGAGAAAAATTTTAACTGTCATAATTTGCTTATACACAGGTTTCACTAATTGTATAATAAACATAAAGTTATAGCAAACATGGTTTGTTATAAGCTTTTATGTTTATTATACAATTGCGTGAAACCTGTGTATAAGCAAACGGCCTAAAATTTTTTCTCAATTAGAGATCTTGCAGAACTATAAGTGATTTTTCGGTCTATCAATGGTACGTGGGGTGAAATTACAAATCGTAACAAAAGACAAATTATCATTTGAAAGTTACACTTTTTTAAATTAACTAAATAAACACACTTTTAAATCAGATTTTGTAATCGGAACAATAGTTACATAATTCTTTTCTATTATCAAATTTTGGTTAAATTTGGTTTTATTTCAAAAAAAACTACCACAATGAGAATTAGATGAAAAAAATATATTTGTACTCGTCAACAACCGTGAATGCAGACTTGAAAAATATTGCAGTTGTTGTAACAAGCGTCCGAAAAAAACCATTTTTGCACTTTCAAATAGCGGAAAAAAATTCCCGACTCGGGCTGACAAAGAATTGGGGTTTTTTGGTTTTTACTAATATTCATGTATAGTGCAAAGAGAAAATAAGAAGATTTAATCAAAGTTTATTTAACATATACACAAGAAAATTAAATCAACTACTTGTTTACATAGATATTTATCCTGCCTCAATGCAGAGAAATTGGGGTTTTTATTTTCTGCGGAAGAGTGCTCTAACTCAGGCAGTTTACTAGTTTTGATTAGGATTGAATTTTTTTGATACGGGAAATATTAGGAGTGTACCCTAAGTATACTCTAATATTGTTGCCACCAGTGTCATAGTGCTTCAATTAGGGCCATAGAACAATATTTTGCGGCAGTCACCTCCGTATTTTAAATTAATTATTACTAATTTATTAATCAATAAAAATAATATTTACTGATTGACCACTTTCAAGTCTATTTTTAATTTTTGGTTCAGATTGCCGTCCTAGAGAATTTCCGCAGCGAAAATACTTTTGAATAAATTTAAATGAAAAAAAAAACAGTAAAGACAATTTGCAATGCGAGTGTATGGTTATCACTATTGAAATAAAATGAGGATTGTGATGGCAGAGATAATTTGATTTTAATCTCATTTTAATAGAGTTAAAAATATTTTTGTTGGGAATTCAAGACACAAATGATCAAGAATCGTTTATACAAAACAGAAAACTTAGCATAAAAATGTACAGTTTTTTTAAAACTTAAAAATAAATTATATTTTCACACACACAAAGTTTTAAAGACAATAGTAAAAAAAAGTACTGAAGAAAATTTAGAAAAAACGCATATAACCTACGATGCTGGCTTGAAACTAAGTTTTATATGGTTTTAAACTTAAAAAATCTATTGGGTGTTTCAGCCGGAAATTAAACGTTGTTTTTAAAAACAGGTCGGTGAACGCAATTATAAACTATTAGCGAAAATTTTAAAAATTTCAAGTGGTTTACAGGGAGGTTGATTGTAACAAAATACCTCTGCATTTTAAGCTCCACAAATTTTGTTACGTAGTTCGCTGCTTCTCTTTTGCTCTTTAACAGGTGATCCTTTTTATAGTCATGGATGGATTTTTGAATTTCTTAATTTTATAAACTACAGTATATTTAACTTTCATACAGAATGTTTACACAATATTTTTCATAATTAATTCAGAATACTTTTTTAAATATAGAATTTTGGCGAAGAACAGGTTATTTAACACATTAGAAAAAATACACGTAAGCGGTAACAACGTTTTATTCACTTTTCGTAGTTAAATTTTAAAAACATTTTGCGAAAGTGAATTTCTAAAAATAATTTAAAAATTTAATATTATTATGATTAGTTTGACCTAAAACATCACAAAACCGAGTTCAGGGTTTCCAAGAAAGTAACCTGATCCAAATGAACCCGAACAACTTTATTCAATAGATTACTAGTATAGAATAAACAAATTAAAATATATTTTAAAAATATATCTTTTTTTAGCATATAATTTTGAAAATCCAAAAGGATATCATAACAAATAATTAGTTACATTACATGTATAGTGATATCAGCATTTACAAAAATTTAAGTGTTCGCGATTCCACACAAATCAGAGGAATTCGTTATGAAACACATGATTTTTACCAATTTTTTTGAGAACTGGAGAATTAAACAACTATATTAAAACAATTTCCGAGTATTTTTGTTAACTTTTGACCGATATTTAGAGCTATGTGAAGCGTAACTAAGGTTTCTCATGTGTAAATTTTTTTGGTTTATCAGAAAGAAACATTTTGTGATGCTTAATTAAATACAAAGACCATAAAGGTTTTATTTGGATATAGTATTTTCCAGTTTTCAAAAATAGGAAATTGAGGGAACTTTTTTTGTTTCGTGGTGCTCCGCCCGACCTATTTTGTTATGCTAGATAGGTAAGGTATAAAAGTAGTTTGGATTAAACTCAGTATTTATTGAATGAATTCCAAATAAAAACATACGTTAGCTCACAATAAACTCAATTTTAACATCAAAATTCTGGCAAAAAAATAATGGTCGTTTCATTTTGAATTTTTGTTCAATTTCACTAAATTATTTGTGAATAGTTGTTTTTCTTTCAGGTAACAAAGTTTGCTCTTGATAAAAAATCTACAACATGGAATTATGCTTCAAATTTATCAAAGAACATTTTAAATTCATTTTGAAAAACAACCTCAAAAATGTAATGTTTTCCAAAAGCTAAAATCATAAAACATTTAAGTTATTCTATGTTAAACTATTTTGTAAAAACTTCTCATTTGTAATAATTTATGTTTCGTTTTTCAAAAATCATAATAAATTTTAACTCCACACTTTATTGCTGTAAAATATTAAGAAAATATTTTGACTATAGTGAGTAGAAACCGACATTTGAAACAATGGCCGTGAATTTCCAAAATTCTATGAAAAAAACGTCAACACAGAAAAGTTATTTCGAAGTAAAAAACTAAATATGTTGCTACTGTTTATTGGTACAATTAGTAAAACACCCTTAGCTTTTAACTTTTTACATTTTGTATTGGCTCAAGTTTTCACTTGTTTAGATAGAGTCACAGTTATACATTTTGTTACCGTCAATTGTATATTTAGCATATAAACAGTTTATGCAAGTTGTGACTATTTTTGCAATGGCGACAAATAAATCGTCTTAACGCCTATGTAAAGAAATACGAGCTACGAGATTTCTTTTTAATGCATCGAACTATCGATTTTCGAAGCGATAAGTTTACATGCTTATTCATGAAAATTAAATCCAAAGAAAATTCGTTAGGATTTTGCATAAAATCACTGTAAAAACATATTCTAATTATAACTTTTTCTATTAAAAAGCATCATACTTATGTAGTAGTACGTAGCGTAATTTAAAAATTTAAAAAAATCGTTTATTTGTATTATAATGAGCAATA
>JASAMX010025610.1:0-17661 GCA_030248175.1 Microlaimidae sp. YZB2_3
TTTGTAACAGGGGGGCAATAAAACGTGGGGCACGCAGGGGAGAAAGAAAAAAAAAACAAAAAAAAGAGAAAAAAAAGGAAAAAAGGGACAAAAAGGCGAAATTTAAGTAAAAATAGGTCTAAAATGGCTTAAAAAGCATTAAAATAGGCTAAAAACTGCAAAAAATTGGCGATGATGGCGTCATAATAGGTCAAAATTGGCGTCATAATTTTTGGGTACTTTTTTATTTTTGGGCAGAGAAGGGCAATAAAACGGGTGAGGGGAGGAAATCTTCCAATAAAACGGTGTGGGGGGCATTTCCAGACCGTGCACAGGTCATAATAAGGAGGAGGGAAAAATAGAAGACCCCAAGAAGGGGGGGGGGGAAAAGACCCAGAAAGAAAAAAAAAACAAAGAGAAAAAAAGAAAAAAAAAGAAAAAAAAAAGCACCAACCCACCAAAACAAAAAAAAAAACAAAAAAAACCCCCCCACCCCCCCCCCCCTGGTTATACTATACATAGCCCTTCTCAAATTGGAATTGGATTGGGGGATTGGAATGGAAATGCTACTGCCATACCTTTAGGATATATAATTAACTGTTCAGGTACATAATTGACAGTGCCATACTTTGCTTGTTATATTTAACTAACAGTACCAGACCAGTGATTTGACATTGAAGATTTATAAATATTAGTAAAAGAACCATGTAATCTTAAAAAACACAAAATAGAGGTGAGGTGCGGACCGAGATTTGAAAATAGGCAGAGTGAAATTTTTGACAGCAAGTGTGATACAGATACAAGGAGGAAATCGACTATAAAGATACCCACTACAAAGCTGAAGCATAAATCTGGGAAGTCATTAATAAGAATAAGGAAAAAAGTTTGGTATTGAACTATGCTTTTTGAGCACCAATGATGTTTGGCTTAAGCAGAGATAAACTATGATGAAACTCAACCAATTTTTAAACTAAACTTGCAGCGTTCCGAGTGGAACAGACATCAGCAGTAGCAGCTGATCACCTAAAAAGATTCCAAATATTAACATTACATAATATAGATGTTGTTGTTGTTGTTGCATTACCTGAAACTTATCTTCCCTATGCAGATTATGCAAAGGGCAGGTGCTAAGACAAGCCATGAGGGGCGAAAAAATTTCACCCCCATGGTTGAGACTCTTTGTCCAACATTACTAACGATGTTGGCAACCTTTACCGCTAGAGTGTTTACTGCATGCATGCAGTGTTCACTCATTCCGAGCTCTTCGTCTAAAGGATTTTTTGTTATTTTTTCATAATATAGATACCATACAGTATTAGGATACAATGAGAAATTGTTAGGTTTGAACTATAAAAATTAGAGGTTTAGACCAAATAAAAAATTAGATATGGAAAAGACATTAAAGATTAGAATTTAAAAGAAATGATGTTAATATTAGAAGGAAGAAGGGAATATTAGACAATAATTGCAAAATTGGAAGAAAATTATAATAACAAAATTTGAAGATAATTATAATAGCACAAAATGGGGGTAAAGTTAATAAATATAAAGAAACACTTATGTCACTACCATAATTATCCATACGTTAACAAGTTAACATATGGGGCGGATTAGACAGAGAACTACCACAACTGAATGTTAGATGCAAAGGTTTCCGGTAAGACCACATCTGTAGCCACCTAACCCACCCACTTTAAGCTGAACTCTGGGTTAAGTCCAACACACTGGCTAGGTGGTGTCTTACTGAGGCTGCAAGTTTCCACTCTAGGCAATGTGGCGGGAATAACTTCCTACCTCCCCTTTCAGACCTGGGCTTGAGTATGAGCATTAAACATAGGAATAGTGTCTTACCGAGGCTGTAAGTTTCTAGACATAGAGTAATGGCAAGGAATTACTTCTTGTCACCTCTTGTGTCTGGATTTGACACCAGCAGTAACGTTAGATGTAAGACCTTGCTGAGGCTGCAAAAATAAATACTGAAAAATTGTGAGAGTTCACTCCAAATACTTTATTTTCAAGTGCTGGGACCACCCCCACCCTTATTTTTTGGGAAGGGGGAAGGGTGCTCTGCTGGCAGTTACAGAAGTTTTTTTTATTCCGGTTATTTAACCGTGGTTAAATAGTGATAAAAACCCTGAAGAATAAAATGGGTTTTTGTAAAAAAAATATTCAAGATTTACAAAATACAAGATTTTGCAACAGAAACATAATCAATCGACCGTTGAATTTATTTGTTGAGTTTTAAGAAAAAATAAATAATTAAAGTTACCTGACGTAAGTATTCTTCCGCAGATTGTGGAGGTTCATCTAAAGATACTTCGTTGGGGTCTAATTTACCCAAATCGTAGAACATTCCTTGATCCATTCTAGTTGTGGAAAGGTGCTTGAACCACTTAAACAACGAAAGTAACCAATGTTACTTCAGGTAAAAAACAAACAAAAAAACGTTACCACTACTAAAAATAAAGTTTTAATTTTTGTAATTAAAAAAATCTTAAATTTTGCCTAATCCATATAAAACGTATTTTAAAGTTAATAAGCTTTGCTAGTTTTGTTTACAAGTAGAAATAGGACTCAAATATTGATCCAAGCATTGAATTTGTGACAAATAGGACTCAAATATTGATTCAAGCATTGAATTTGTGACAAACTAATGCGAATAGCAAACAATTCAGTGATACACAAGGGCGTAGCCAGGGGGGGGGGTTGTAGGGGTGGCAACCCCCCCCTTTTGGGTTGGCGGAGGTAAAAATTTGGGGGTCCGAAGAAAACAATTTTAAAAAATTTCCTCGCGCTTCGCTCCGCTCAGCGCTCGACATTTATATACCTTTTTACAACATTTAAGTGATGTTTTTAACGAATTTCAAAGACAATTTTAGAAAATTTTTTCGTGCTATCGCACGATTTTTAATGTTATACCTTTTTAAACCGGAAAATTTTCAAGTTTAACTTAAAAAACAATGCAAATAACAACAAAAAGAATCACCTAGCGCAAAAAATTTTACCCTTTTTTAATGTATTTTTTACGGTATTTTGAAAATTTGGAGTACAACCCCCTACAACCCCCCCCCCCCCTTTCGAAAAATTTGTATGGAGTACAACCCCCCCTTTCCGAAATCCTGGCTACGCCCCTGGTGATACATTGTACATTTTTCAAAAAATTAAAAAAAAATTATTTTATTCCTCTTGATTCAATAAACATGTTTGTATTAACAAAATAAATTTATATCGTGTTTTTTTTTAAGAAAACGGGCCTTAAACGCAGGTAAGTAACTTGCAGCTCTCTACTTTTAGTCGACGTGGGTGGCTCTTATCGACAGAGCCTTCACACACATTTTCCACATGCGCTTAACCCCTTTTCGTAATGGCCTTTACCACCAATACAACCGTGAAACCTTCGTACGAAGGTGAACCCTTCGTCTCACGGTGGTGGTATTATCGTATGACAAATGTCGTACGTAAACCTTACTGCGGTAAGCTTTTCGCATGAACTAGGTTTTACTAGATTTTCGCTAGGTTTTACTAGGTAAAACTAGGTTTTACCTTTTACCTAGTAAAACTAGGTTTTACTAAACTAGCTTTTCGCATGAACGGGTTAAAACGCAAAAAAATTAATTCTTTTAATTTATTCATTTAGCAATATTTCTAGGTTTTAGAACATTTATTTAGAAATAAATTTACACCATTTATAGACCGTGATGTGTTATGCTGCAATTCATTTTTTAAAAATAAAAACGTTATTTTATTAGTAGTAAGGAAAGTAATTACCATGATATTTTAAATATGCGAATAACAATTTATTTTAAGCAATTTATTATTATCACAGCCATTTTCGCCAATTTTAACAAAACTTTACAAAAATACATTTTATAATAATAAAGGTTACAAAATTAATGTTTTAGCGGTTTATGTAACTATTTATTAAATTTAAAACGACAGGCCACTAAAAATAAAAACAACAACAAACAATACTATTAAAGCCAAAGTCTTCCAGGGTGAAATTAAGAGGGCGTAACGTTCTCCGTAAGGAAAAAATAAACAATAAACGCGCGAGCGAAAAAAATTAAAAAAAGTATTCAGACGTTATGTAACCAATAATAATTAATAAAATTATTATTAAGTTGTCTCAGGTGTTTCTCTGCACGTGATATTTTCTCAAAAAACGAGTGGTTACTTTATCACTCAACTATTTTCACCCTGATAGAATTTATCTTTAATATGTTTTTTTTTCGTGCATCATTGTTTATTTTGATCGATTATCGCAAGATAGTTCAGCTAAGTGGTTACAATAGGCTAAAGTTTTACTCGTAAACTACGTGAGATAAACAAAATTACATTTAATAGGAGATAACACCGAAAAGTAATTTTATATAATCTATCTATTTCTAGATTGCATGGGCAAATTAACTGGGAATGGAGTAGCACCAAAAATATATAATATACAAAAAAATGTGCAACTCCTATATAAAAAAGTAAGTAAAAGTGTGCCATCATAAGGAGCCTCTCCATTTAAATGGCACCATCCATTCTAATGGCATTGGCATAGTAGCCATTTTAATTCGGCAAATGGGAGAGGAAGCCATTATAAAAGCCATTTATTGATTTAACCCGGTTTCCGAGAACGTGTGAAGGCCTTTTCCCCCGCTACAACCGTGAAACTTCGTATGACAAAGGTAAAGCTTTCCTCTGATGGTGGTGGTATTTTCGTGTCGTACGTAAACCTTACCGCGGTAAGGCCTTCGCATGACCTAGTTAGTTAGTTAGCATAGCCAGTGTTTTCAAGTAATTTCCTCCAGGAATGCTGCTGCCTTTGCGGGTTGAAACCATAGGTCTTCTACTGTTAGTGCGGTAGGATTCTTGGTGCAGTTGAAAAGGTGGTGGACATCATGCGGTTTCTGGTGGCATTTTGGGCATTCATTTTTGATTAGTGGGTTTATTCTTGATTTGTATGAATTTAGATGATGACAAAATCCGGATCTCAGTTGTGACAGGAGTGCTCTTAGTTTTTTTGGAAGGTGTTGTTCGCTTTTGTGTATTTAATGGGGTTTGCTTTTTAGTAGAGGATTGGGTTGTAGTTGAGATAGATTCTTTTACAAAATAGGTGTGAATGTTAGTCCGGATGGCTTTTTCAGTGAGAGTTGGATTGAAGAAACTTTCTGCTATGGGGCCATATTTTGATTGGAGGGTGTGTTTCATTTCTCTTGGCCTAGATTTGTTTGCTGTGATTTTGTTGGATGGGTGAGTCTGTTGCATAGTCTTGGCGAGAAATTGTGTTGCAAGGAGAGATGTGTGGTTTTCAATTGGTAGTACTTTAGTTTCTTGATGAAGATGGTCTAGTGAGGCCATTTTATGGCAACCAGTTGCTATCCTGAGGGCTGAGTTTTGTGTTGATTGAAGTTTCTGGTAATGGGATTTTGAAAGGTTTGGTGTCTATATTGGTGTTCTGTAGTTGAGGATGGGACGCCCTATAGCTTTAATGAGGCTACTATTGTTTTATTTTGTTGTCCCCAGCTGGTCCCAGCTAGGGCTTTGAGGATGCTATTGCGTCTAGATGCCCTGTTGTTGATGGTGGTGATGTGGTTGTTGAAGGTTCGTTTTGGATCAAAAGTGACACCTAGGATTTGTTGGTTTTGTATGGTCACGTTTGGGTGGTAGTTGTATTCTTGTGAAGATGGAGAGAAAAGTGTAACTGTTGATTTTTCTGTTGATAGTTTGAGGTGGTTGAGATTCAGGTATTGATTTAGAGTGTTGAGATAGTTGGTGAGATGTTTCCATATTGGCTATGTCGTTTCCAGTGGAGTAGACTGTGGTGTCGTCAGCATAGGAGACGATTTTGACGCCGGCAGGTGGGGGAGGTATGTCCGATATGTAGAAGTTGAAGAGGGTTGGTGAAATGACTGAGCCCTGAGGCACGCCTGTTTGTACTATCCTGGGTTTGGAGATTGAGTCTCTGAATGAAGTTTTGTTAATTCTGCCTCTGAGATAACCACTTAGCCATCTGATTAGATAGGCTGGGAGCAGTGGCGTGCCCAGGGGGGGTGGGGGGGGCGGCCGCCCCCCCCCACAAATCCGGCAAAGCCGGATTTTTTCGTAAGGGGGGACCCTTACGTTTTTTGAATTTTGGGAGAGAAAATTTTTTTTCTTAAATATTAATACAGAAACTTTCCTAATGCCTTCCAAAAGCATATTAATAGTCAAAAAACCAAATTTTCCCCGCTTCGCGGGTAGTTTAAATTGACAATTTATCTCAGTTTTTCAATTTCAAATCGATTTTGCCGCTTAATAGTTAAGGCATACATGTTAAATAAAACTACTATAAACACTATTAACCTTTTATTAACGTTTTAAACACATGTTTTAAATGGATAGGAATAAAAAACCTTAAATTTTGTTTTAATTATCATCTGGAATTAAAATTTCTAGTGTATTTTAGTGCCTTAAATTAAAAATTTTCTCCCCTGGAGGCGTCTTCTGCCCCCCCGAACCCCCCTGACAAGGAGCTCTGCCCCTTGACCCCGCTGGGGGGCTCTCGCCTTCGTCAGTCATCAGTTTCGTCAAGTTTCGTCAGTCATCAGTCATCAAGAGTCGTCAGTTTTTTTGGCAGCCATTTTGGCCGCCGATTATAGAAATCATCAGTCATCAAGAGTCGTCAGTTTTTTTGGCAGCCATTTTGGCCGCCGATTATAGAAAAAGAATGTGCAGTATCGCATTGGCAGTCAGCATTGGCGGAAATCGCCGATTGACTGGAAAAGAGGTAGAGCTGTTGACCATTTCCATTTCTGGATCTGGGCAGTGTCGCTGCGTGGAAGCCGCTCTGTAGACACCATGACCTAGGTTTTACTTCTGTCATACTTATTTTTTAGTGCGCGAAGTGTCCAGTGAGCGAGCAAATTGAAATGGTTAAAAATGTACAGTAGCAATATGCAAATTTTTGCAACATGAAAATAATATACTATGTAATACACTGTATCCGAGACAAAAATCTGCATATTACCACCGTACCGCTTTAACATTTCAATTTGCTCGCTCACTGGGCACTACTCGCGCAAAAAATTAGGTATGACGGAAGTATGACATAGGTCGCACGAACGTTTCACGGTTGTAAGTTGTAACTGAGGAAAAGGCAATTACGGGAACGGGTTAATTTTACTTCAGATATACTTACAAGTGTAATACTGTCCGGGCTGCACGAGTTTTCACGTGTCGGAAAGTATTAGACCGACACGTGAAAACTCATGCGGCCCGGACAGTATTACATTTGTAAGTATATATGAAGTGAAATTAAATCAATAAATTACTTTTTAATGGCTTCCTCTCCATTTTAATTCGTCGAATTAAAATGGTTACTATGCCATTATAATGGAGGGTGCCATTTAAATGGAGGGGCTCATTACAATGGCATACTTTTACTTACTTTTTTATATAGGAGTTGCATATTTTTTGGTATATTATATATTTTTGGTAGCACCACCCGATGTAAATTTTTTGCTTATTTTTTTGGATTTTAACGCACCCTTTAAATTGAGGTTTAATTTTGGAAAATTGCCTATGTATTATGTTTTTTTATTAGCGCTACAGGATAAACTTTATTAAATGGACATGGAAAAGGCGGAAAAAACTAAGTTTTGACAAAAGATTTTTGAAGTTACATTATAAAATATAATAATGATTACTGCATTTTTATAAAAATTAAATATTATCATTTTTATGTATTCATCTTATTACAAACTATAAGAATTTAAATGAAACCGGAACTGAAACAAAAAAAAATAAAAAAAGTCACACACTAAATAAAGTAAAAATATAAAAAATGGCAAAAATAAAGCACTAAACTTAATAATGTCTGCTATAGAACCAAATTTAATATCAGTTTCAGAACATTTTGATTAAAAGAAGAATCATATGATAAAGAATACACGTTTGGTAAGTGCAACAATATAAGAGGTTTACTCACATAGCACCCCCTTAAACAACAATTAATTCTGCCTACCTATAAGATTAATATGGATTATCGGAAGGCAATGTAATAATAACTCGGGTGATGGTTAGATCTCTTACACCCCCCCCAAATTTTGTGGGACAGGTATACCCCCTTCCATCAAAGAAAAAAAAATCCGGGAGGCTCCCCACATATGGATAGATCTTTTACTCCCCCCCCCCCACACAAAAAAAAAAAGAAAAAAAAAAAAAAAAAAAAAAAAAAAAAAAAAAAGAAAAAAATCAAAAATGCTTACAAGTTCCCCCATAGCTACAAACCCCGCAAACCCCCAAAACCAACCCACCCCCTTTACTTCAAAAATCTTACAAGTTCCCCCGATCTCTTTAAAGTTTGCAACGTTTACTAGGGATATCCGTTTAAAATTGGAGTAGTCTCCTTAACTCAATATTAAAAACGCTATAAATGGGTTGTTAATGATACCTACCTTACTTCCCCAAGACATTTAAACACATAAGACGACCCAAAAATTTTTGATACTAATAAAACCCACCCCACTGACTCCACTTACACCTGGGATTGATACAACCCCTCAATTTTTCAGACTCAAAATTTGAAACAAAAAATTTTGGAAGCTAATCTGCCTAGCAAAAAAGGAATGAAAACACTCAACATTTACCTAAAAGCAATAACTTTGATATTAAATTATTCAAACTGCAAATATAATATAATTTACAACTTAAAACAAAATGAGATTTTTCTTTAAAAACCAACGATTATGATAAATCGAAGAAAATATCACAAGCATAATCAAACCATACCCACAGAAGGCTGCGAAAGGAGAAAAACTGAAATAAAAAAGCGACTTTCTAAATGAATTTGAAGCACTTCTGATGACTGCGCGGAATTCGAGTTTTGAACAGTACAGAGTCCGCCCTGAATTGAGTGTTCAGCAGCGGATTATACCCGTAAACTTTGGAAAAGAATTGCATGCATTCGTGGCGCTCCAGGAAATGGGACTCGTCGTTCGACAGATTTTCTGGACAACCCGGACACCTGAAACAAATTAACGCGTGTTATTACTTCAGTATTATCCTATTCCACCAAGCAGAGGTTGAGAAACCGTAAAAATTACCAAAACACCACTAATGAACGTTGTTGTTGTTGAATGACTAATGAACGTAGAAATCTCCAATTTTTAGCTCCTCCCACAACCGTTCCCATAGAGCAAAACATTATATGACGTGATCACGACATTTCAGAGTCTTTAAAATTCTGGCGTGTTCCGAAGAACCCGGACATATGAAACGAATTAATGCGTTTAATTACTATATTATTGTCTTATTCCACCAGCACATGTTATTGAAACCGTAAAAATTAACAAAACACCATTCAAAAATGTAATTTTAAAAATTGCGCAAATTCTTATGTTTACCATCATAGGTGAGCACGGTCGGGGAAGCTAGGGGGCAGGGACGTAGCCAGAGTTTCATTTTGGGGGGGGGGGGGGCGGATTTTAGTACAAAAAAAATTTCGGGGGGGCGCCGCCCCACCCGAAATTTCGGGGGGGGGCGCAGCCCCCCCTTAATTTTTGAAAACGTTAAGAAAGCAGGGATAAACGTAGATAAAGCTGTATAATACACTGTTTTTGGCCTAATAACCAATTATCTAATGTTTTTAGCGGTAAAAACATGTTCTCAGATAAAAAAAACACAAACCCACACTTCACAGCCCCGGTTTTCAAAAAAAGGAATTTAGAGACGTTAGTTCCTGCCCCCTTGGCTAAACCCACATTTAAACCAAACCACATACCACCACCCCACCCCCATGCTCTCTAGGGTACCTACCTACCATACTAAAAAAACCCCAGCCAATGCGATAGGGGGCAGGAAAATTTAGGAGGGGGGGAGGTACAGTAAATCTACCTATATGATTGTTTGTTTTGCTTTCTGTGTAGTACTTATTACTTATAAAAATTATTGTACTAATTTTAAAAATAACATTAGCATCAGGCAAACATAAATAACGAGATATATATGTATGTATACTATAGAAAGTGCACCGCTGAGCCGAAGCGAAGCGGAACAAATTTTTGGTTTTTGGGGGCTCCATTGGGGTACTAAAATTATTCTTAAAGTTTGGCGCCGAGCGATTAGCGAGGCGCTAGAAAATTTTGAATTTTTAGCCTTTGAAAACCCCCAAATTTTACTATCTGGGGACCATTTCGGGGGGGGGGGGGGGCGGCCGCCCCCCCCCCCGCCCAACCGCTATCCTTATCTTTTCCTCCTGTTCCGACCGGTTTCGGGGGGGCGGCCGCCCCGCCCCCCCCCCTGGCTACGTCCCTGCTAGGGGGGGCGGTTACCCGGGGTAAATCCAATTTTGAATTCTAGGAAGGGGGTTCCCAGGGGGGTCCCGGACCCCCTTAGCTTTTTAGGGGGAGGGGTCGACCCGGGGTGCGAATTTTGAAATCTAGAGGGGGGTCAGGTGGGGTCCGGTGTTCAAAGCAAAACAGTTTTAAACCATAATAACTTTAATAATTGTTCTTTTTATAGGATAATACTACATTTTATTGAATAAAAAGCCATATTCATGTATAAAAAGGGTGTAAAAGCATGAATATGTGATGAAAATTCACGTTTTTGGAAGAAAATTTAGTATAAGGTACCTAAAATTTTCCTGAGGGGGGAGGGGGGGTCAGATTTCAAAATCTAGAGGGGGGTCAGGGGTAAAAAATTTGGAAATTTGGGGGGAGGGGGTCCTAGATTTTCGTCTAGGGGGTCCCAAAATTTCGAGGCTAGGGGGGGGGGGGGGTGGACCCCACCCTGCCCCCCCTTTCTCACCTATGTTTACCATAGAAAAATAGTCAGGATTTTTAAAACGGCTGCAGTTAATTTAATTGTTTAATTTTTTGAAAGGAGAGGGGTGGCGGTTAAAAAAAGGGCGGGGTTGCACTCTCATTGCTAAAAAGTAAGGCATAGATAATAAATAAAGGAATAGCTTTTTATACCCCAAGAATTTGGGAGACGACCTAGTTATGGTGTTTGGTTCAAATCAAACTTCTCTTTGGTTACAAATCTCGTATTGTCAATAAATGTCTGTTGCGAAAAGTAGTTAGCCCCTGCCGTATCTCTCGCGCTTATCAACGCTATAAAGTAAACAAACCTAAAAGTCCACTTGCTGGTAACCTTTACCGGAGGTTTTCGCGTTATGTGCGCAACAAGAAAATTCATAGCCAGATCTTCGCAGTTAATTACTTCATCCACCTTTTCCCTGATTGCTTTTGGCATTGTATAAGTATACAGATATGTATAATACTAAAATACAAGCCATGTACCAAGAAATAACTGAATATCATAGGTTGGGAAAAAATGGGGTTCTCACTTCTACCAGCTTTCCCTCTCCCTAAAAAAAATATTCCCCAACTGCCAGCACCTCCCTAAAATTTGCTGGTACCCCGGCGGTATCATTAATTGGTGTTTTGGACACAAATATCTAAAAAAAAACACGTCTATGTCCGTCTACCTTTTTTTTGAAAATTTTGTTTAAGGTGGAACACCACAGTTAGATTCTGACGGCAGATCCTTACTAATTAATTTTTACTAAAGTAATTAAACCTGCTGATTCAATTTTTGACATTCATTTTTCTGTAAAAACATGTATTTTATCGTTCACAATCATCAAATAACCTCAATAAAATACATGTCAAAAATCGTCGTTACTACGGCAGAACGAGTCAATGAAAAAAATCCTTGTTTTGAGAAATGGCCATTTTAAACTTTCAAATGGTCAGAAAAAAATACCGTCTTTTGTTGCAGTATTTGATAAAAAAATATGTTTTAACACTCTAGGTAAGCTACGTTTTTATGTATTTACCCCAAATCAAACATGTACTGTGGCTGATAAAAATTAAATTTTTTGTTGCGACTCTTTTTGTCAAAAGCAGCATTTTATTATTTATTCAGAGTCAGAATGAGTCAAATAAACAGTGACTCGTTGTGTCACTTTAGGTATAATAGAGTCAATACCTGATTGACTCCATATGGTTTGTTAGTAACAAGGTTTAAAAATCTTAGAAAACGAACTTTAACTCATATTTTGTTACAAAAGGCTTTTTATTAAGTTTTTGTAGCAATCATTAGTTATTATAGTAAGTTCCAAATACAAAATAATTACCAGCTCTATATTTAATAACTTTTATGTCGTTTTTACTATTGGGTTATTTGAGAGCTTTTTTATTAAAAAATTAGTTGCCCAAGGTACTCTTACTCGTTTGGTTTTGGTTAAGTTACTTCTCATTAATAATTTAATTTGATTTTGATTTTGCTAAGGCCTTGGTGGTTCCATTATTGATCAGGCTTGCCTTTGCCTATTATTCACTAATTTATTGGTTTTTAGGTTATTTTTAGCACTGCCTTTGTATATTGATCTGATTCATTGTCTGGTTTGTCTTTAGTAGTGTTGGGTTGGGTAGTTTGGTAACTATAAATAATGCGTTTAAGTACCTTGCTTTGGTATTAATCACTAATTTAAAGGTTTTTTTTAGGTTATTCTGCCCATTTATTTGTTTATCACGCTTAATTCCTTCCCTACTTGGTTCATGACCTGATCTGGTGTCTGACTTTGGTATGGTAGTGTTTGGCTATTACAAGAAAATAATGTCTTTGTTCCTTTTCACAGCAGCTCCATATTAGGGATAATACTTTTGTGATATGATTTTGTAAAAAGTAACAATAAGCACCAGGCCATCGTCAAGGGCTACTATTAGCCCTTCCTTGATTCTATGGGTAAGATGAATGCATATCATATGATTATTGATTTTACAAAAAAATGACAGTGTAAGTCGTTTTAGCGAATTTAGCAAATAGGTAAAACACAAAGTGTCCATGTTTCCATGAGCCCTATCTTCACAGTTCAATTCTGAAACCACATTGTTGAAACTTAGATTCTTGTTTAACAAAACAGTGAGTATTGGACACAATATAAGTTAATTATTTATTTTGACTCATTTTGTCAAACATAGCATTTTAATATTTTGCATAGTTATCCATATATTCATAATGAGTCGAAAACATGTTGACTCATTTTGTCATAATAGTAATACCCCAGTGAATAGAGTCACACCCCGTTTGAGCCACTATTACATGAACTTACAAATTGTGACTCAATGTTACATGACCTGATTTCTCCGTATTATAGTTCGTTTGCAGTTGGCTTCTTTTGCCATAAGGTGTAGATGGTGGTTTTCTACTCAAAACGCAAAAAAAAATTTTTTTGAAAATTTTTTCGTTGACTCGTTCTGCCGTAGTAACGACGAAATACAAAACATTAATAAAAATTATTACCAAAAATATTCTATTTTTTCTTTTCAATTCAGCGTATCTTGAATAATAAAACACCTTTTAATTAAAAAACTAAAAATTAAAAAAAAAAATTCGACGTTAAAAATAGGGCCCAGCGAAGACTTGATCCCAAGGATTCGAGGACCCAGGCCCGACGTACTAACGATTCGGCTACTGGGTCAGCTGAGATTACTCACTTAAAAGCCACTTTTAAAGAAACGGTTCAAAATGTAGTTTCTCGGCGTCAATTTAAAAAATTAAGCGAAAATTAAAATTGATTCTCTTAGATTTTAATGAAAGTTTGGAAATAGTTAGACACAAGTCTACTTTGAATTGTATTTGATTAAAGAACTAATTCAGGATTTTTTTATTTGATTTTATTTTAAAAACATCTATTTTTTTAATTTTCTTTAAATTTTGAATTACGTTTTACTCCAAACCACATCTAAAAGTTGCCCCCTAATTTTTTAACTTTCTATAAAATTGTGGAAAAAACTGAGTGAATCAAATTTTTTAAAAGGCCAAAAACTGTTTTTTGAACTTCAGATTCATTGAAATATATCTCAAAATAGAACCACTGGTACACAATGAAATTATTACCGATAGATACATCATAATCTGAGCTTTCGATCGCACTATACTTTTGTCGGACAAAAATTAATATCTAAGTTGATATCTAACTTTTAGTAAAATTCGTCATAACTGTGGTGTTCTACCTTAAATAAATCCACAACACCAACCTAAGACTAACCAGCTAAAATTATAGTTTATGTAAAACTTATGTGCATGCAATGAAACATAATAATATTATCTTTCTAATCTAAAGGATTAATCATTTATACAATATGGAATATGGAAATGAGCATAGGTGGGCAGCCTCCCGGATTTTTTTGGGGGGTATACCCGACCCCCCGAAATTTGGGGGGGAAGGGAGGAGGGGGGTGTTTCAAAATTTTTTTTGAGGTATACTTCAAATATACCCTTTTTAGCGTTTTTAGTAGTGGGTCTCAGACCCCCCAAATTTTAGGGGGAAGGGTATCCGGGGTATCCTCAAATTTGGGGGGGGGGGTTTTTGGCTATAGTCGGAATTTTCGGAGCAGGTATAATTACATCCAACCCCCCCTGGCCACCTATGGAAATGAGTGTGTAGCGGATGCTCCAATTGTAATGTAATGTCATATCAATCGACGCTCTTGGTTGTCGAGATTTTAACTTAATTTTTTTGCCAGCGTGCATCAATCGTTAAAAAAAACTATAGGTAACCTAACCACGAAACTTACTTTATGGAAAAAAGCGGCACCAGTTAGCACCATACTTAGTTCGCAAGAATGGTTACTGTTATAAAACCAGGAGCGGTGGGTACCGTCCCAGGCGTGAAATCTACCTGGGAATCCCACGATTTTGCTTCTATCTTCTCTCCAAACTCTGAAAATATTAATAGGCTCGTTAAAATAATTGTGTTAATTTTTTATGGCAGCTAGTGGGGTGAATTTAAATGAAATTATATTGGTATAAAGTCAGGACAAATAAAACACTACAATAATAACAGGAGTTTTATATATACAACATAACGTCCTATTTTTCTTGGAAAATTTAATGATTTTTTTGCTATAACATTTTGATAAAATACTCAATTGTCTTGGGCATGAAGAAGGGTTCAGGGGTTAACCCCCCTAAATTTTTTAAACAAAATATCTTTAGTGGTTCAGGAGTTATGAGCCCTTAAAAATCGCATTTTTTGACAATTTTGTACGTGAAAAGATTGCACAATGGGTATAACGATTTACGTTACAAATTATGCACTTAAAGAAAGCAGCTACTTTCTACTTTAATTTGATACCTTGATCGTTAAGATTGGTGCAGTATTTGTCGAAATATTACGTTTCCTGTACAAAAAACCCGCGATTTTTTCATTAAAAACACTAAACGACGGCAGTGATTTTGTGAAGTTTGCCCAACCTTTTTTCCCTTCACTTCGTGTTTTTAGCGAAAAAATCGCGTGTTTTTTTACAAAAAAAACGTAATATATCGACAAATACTGCACTAATTTTAACGATCAAGGTATCAAATTAAAGTTAAAAGTAGCCGCTTTTTTGAGTGTATAATTTGTAACTTCAACCGTTATACCCATTGAGAAATCTTTCACGTACAGAATTGTCAAAAAACGCCATTTTTGGAGGGTCGTAACTCGTGAACCACTGGAGATATTTTGTTGAAAAAATTTTTGTGGGCTATTGGGGGCAGGGGTAAGGTTTTTACAAAAAATAATCAAAATCGAAGACAAAAAGTTTGACTCCGCACCGCACCTTTAAGAGAAGAGTTGAGAAGGGGCGGTTTTACATCCCTCCACTCACAATTGGGGGGGGGGGGAGTTACCATAGATAAACAAGGGGGAGGGTAGGGAGGGGTCCACCCCTAGCCTCGAAATTTCCTCCCCCAGAAATAAATCCAGCCCCCCTGGAAAAAAATCCAGGGGCCCCCCTGCCCCCTCCCCCCAAATTTTCGAATTTTTTACCCCGGACCACCCTCTAGATTTTGAAATCTAACCCCCTCCCCTCTCGAGAAAATTTTAAGTACTTTTTTATACTAAATTTTCTTCAGAAAACGTGAATTTTTAACACGAATTCATGTTTTTACACCCGTTTTAAGTCAGTTTATTTCTAGTAAAAAACATCGTGCAAACACCAAAAAAAATGCGAACCAATTACGGTCGCCACAAATAACGAAAACATGTTTTTTTTCCTTTTGGTTTTACACCTAAATATCGCTTTTTATTCAATAAAATGTAGTATTATCTTATAAAAAAACTATTATTAAACATTAATGGTTTAAAAGTATTTTGTTTCAGAAATCGGACCCCACCTGACCCCCCTCTAGGTTTCAAAATCGTCCACCCCGGGTCAACCCCTCCCCCTAGAAAGCTAGGGGGTTCGACCCATACATGGGCAAGTTGGTCCGGAGTGGGGGGAGTTAAACCCCAAATTAGGGGGGAGGGGTTAAAATCCGAGAAACGCAAAATACCCATATCGTTTTTCGATTTTGAAAAAAAAATAGGTAAAAAACGCTAATTTTAGGTCAAAAAGCCCTTTTTTTGGGTTAAACCCCCCTTCTCAGAATTTAGGGGGTTAACGCCCCCCCAACTCCCCACCCGTGCCCATGTATGGTTCGACCCCCCTAGATTTTGAAATGTCATTTACCCGTGGTAAACACCCCCCTAGTTTTTCGACCGTGTTAATCTATGAAAGTCACCCAAAAAATTTTAAAAGAAATGTTTTTAAAATCACTTTTAACTGCCTCTAAACCTAAGTTTTGAGGTTAAAATCAATGTTTTAAGCAATAAAAGGTCAAAATCGGTATAAAAAGCGCTTTTTAACCTAAAATTTTTCCTTCAAAATCGAAAAACGATGGGGGTAATTTTAAAAAAATGTTTTTAAAATCACTTTTGACAAGCCTTGAAACCTAAGTTTTGAGGTTAAAATCAATGTTTTAAGCAATAAAAGGTCAAAATTGGTATAAAAAGCGCTTTTTAACCTAAAATTTTTCCTTCAAAATCGAAAAACGATGGGGGTAATTTTAAAAAAATGTTTTTAAAATCACTTTTAACTGCCTCTAAACCTAAGTTTTGAGGTTAAAATCAATGTTTTAAGCAATAAAAGCTCAAAATTGGTATAAAAAGCGCTTTTTAACCTAAAATTTTCCCTTCAAAATCGAAAAACGATGGGGGTAAGTAAAGTGCACTCTAGAAAAAAATCGACACGGGTGTAGATTAGTTACAAATCGTAAGGCGTAAAACTACCGAAACGCGAACACTATTTCCGCCTGAGTCAAATGTACGTCGTCGTCCAGCGAAATGACCGCCTCCGTTTCTATTTGTCTGAACGGTAGAAATCGGTTGTTTAAACTGTTTTTCCCCGTTTTCACAACCACCAGCGGCGCTGACAATTTCGGCCACTGGACCTCCGGCGACGGATCATTCGGACTGTTCCACACCACCAGCACTTTGTTCAAATACGGTAGTTTGTTCAGCCGCTGCAGACTGTTCACCAGTACTCGCTCCCGATCGTACGTTAAAATCACAACTAAAATTTTATATTATAAGCAGACCTGTGCACGGTCTGAAAATGCCCCCCCCGTTTTATTGGAGGATTTGCCCCGTTCTCCCCCCCCCCCCCCCTGCCAAAAAAATGAAAAAGTACTCTAAAATTATGACGCCATTTTCGACCTATGATGACGCCATCATCAAAAATTTTTTGCAAGTTTTAGCCTATTTCAATGGATTTTAGGCCATTTTAGACATATGTTTACCTTATTTCCGCTTTTTTTTGTCCCTTTTTTTCCTTTTGTCTTCTTTTTTCTCCTTTTTTTTTTCTCTTTTTTTTCTTTTCCCCTGGTTGTCCCATCCGTTTT
>JASAMX010025611.1:0-77296 GCA_030248175.1 Microlaimidae sp. YZB2_3
CTTTTATTTTATCTGTGTAATTATTTTATTTAATAATTTTTGATATTAATTATTTATTTTGTGAAGAATTGTGTTGGGAAAAGGGTTCCCTGGGTTATGGGTTGGGAGTGGATGTAAAGCGCTAGGGTGCCTCCCTTTTCTGAATTTAACTCAACCCTGGGGTAGCTTTTCCAGTGGGCAGTGCCCAGTCCTTAGTTAGTGTGTATCGCATATATTTAGACTCGTGTTTTTGTATTAAAAACGGTTGGTAAAAGTACCAACATACATATTTATTTTCTGTAAATGAACGGAAATACTTTGTGTATAAAACGTCTGGAAAAAAAAAAACTAAAAATTTTTCTTAAATGTAAGGTTGGGTCCCTTAAATTAAAGGGGTTTTGGACCCCAGACTTTTGAAATTTTCCTAGTAGGCCTCCTTCAGGAGGGTTCTTATTTAAGACCCAACTCGGTTTTTTGGTGTCTTTAAATAGCATTTATGTCTTACTAATGTAATAATGTAGGGTCTATTGGTCCTGCTGGGTTCTGTTGTACCGAGTTTTTATTTCAGCCTTTTGCCTTGAGGTTCTTGAGTTTTGCGTTTCGTTTTTGAGTGCTCCACTAGTTCTCTCAGGTGAAGACGACTAGGCCATATTTTCCAGCTGGAAGGTGTGAGGAATGAGTTCCTTAGTTAAAAATTTAAGTAAAGTAATTTAAGTTAGGAAATATATTTTGTAAAATTAGGTTTAAGAATTAGGTCAAAACCCCACAGCTAGTAAAATTTGTATATAGTATTAAGCCTTTTATTCAGTACTTTTATTTTTGTAATAATCTATAATAATTTTTATCATCCGTGTTCCATTTTAATTGTAATTATTAATATTTTATCTTATACATTATTTAATATTTTATACCGTTTCTTTTTATTGTAATTTCTTACGTAATTGTAAAGTTATATATTTTTAATAATTATTTAGTAACGTAAATTTTTAGTAAAGTAACTTTTAATAATGTAATTTTTAATATTTATTGTAATGTGTATATTAGGAATTTAGGATAAGCGGTTATAAGGTTGTAAGTGTAGATTAGGAAAATTTCCCGGAAGCTCCCTCAAGTCTCTCCCCGTAGTGCCTCCTAGCGTGGATGTGAGTTACGCACTTTTGCAATTTGCAATGTAAAAGGAGATGTGCGTGCGCTTAGAAGAACAATCGATTGTTCTTGGCACGCGTTTCATTGTGTTGGCACGCGCCTCGGCGAGAATTGTTTTTGTTTACACTCGAGCGCTGAGTTGAGTTTACCTGCGTTCAATAAAGAGGTTTAGCAAAAGAGGGGTATGCAAAATTATCATTTAAAGAGTTAAGATTAGTTTTCTTTAACTTTTTATAGTCGGGAGTCTTTGAGCCTAGTTTCCTAAATGGGTAAAAATAGGGAACAAGGGTTGAGGGAACGATTAAATTGATCGGTAGATCAATTCAATCGGTCCGCCTCCAAGAAAAAGTGGAGAGAATTTTAGTCAGTGTTTTGGAAATCTGAGATCCGCTCCAGTCGGTGATTTTTATGTCCCCGGCTCTCATTTTCTATACTTGACTTCTTGTCCGTTTGATTCCCGGACACTTGGACATTCGCCCCTTGAGCCCGTCGAATTGGGCCTTATTATAACCGCCGCTTCTTTGCTTCAGTTTTTTATTTTAATTTTGTATTTTTTATATATTTTGTTATATTTTTACATGTAAACTAGTATCGCCCTGTACGTTTGTGTGCTGTGATCGCTATTTTATTTAACGTCGTCGTAACCCTTGTATTTTTATAATAAACTTTTAAAACCGGCCGTCTTTTTATACACTCACTGAAAGGAGTTCTAAAACTCCTAGAAATATTTTATTATATTTTATACTATCGTCGTTATCTTACCCGCGGAACCGAAGGGAACATATACAGTCCACCGGAACATAGGAACCATCTTTCAGAGCACAAAATTGAGAAACCTTGTGTCGTCACATAAGCGTCACCATAATGGATAATTACTGTGTCTCCTACTTATCTTTCGTAGTATGCAGATCATCGATTGAAATTTCGCGCGCTTTCGATCGCTTGATCTGCATACTACGAAAGATATGTAGGAGATACGGTAATTATCCATTATGGTGACGCTTATGTATATTGCATACTTCATGTATAAACCGAGTTCCAGTGCAAGGTGCCTATAAAATATACTAAATAAAAATATAGAATTATTAATAAAATATACATCTTCTTCTAACTCCTTTATTGTACCAGTCAAATAAAATTTTTTTAAAATTAAAATTAAACGTGTTTTTTTTAATTTAACGGTAAAGTTTAGGAGATAAATCGGGAAGAAACTTTTACGTTTTATTAACGGATTTAGGAATTATTATTCAGTTTACTCTATGTTGTATTTAATTTTTGTATTTTAATTACCCTTTTATTTTTAAATGTTTTTTAGTAAGAATTTTTCGGGTATTTTTTAATGTCAGGTTTTTGTAATTTCATTTTACAAAATTTTCTGCGAGACCTTTATGTATTTGGATCATTTGGATTTCCGTCGTGATTCTTCATACTCATCCAAAAAGTCTCAGCTTTGATATTTTTAAGCCTGACTTATAAAAAACCTAAATTGAGACCGAATTGTGTAAGTTTTTAAAATTTTAGCTTTTGTGAAAATACGTTGCCTTAAAAAATTGCTAGTATGCTACGGAGTATGCTTGTGGGTATGCTACGTGGCAATTTTTGTATCAGATAAAAGTCCTGAAAATACGTTCGTAAATATTAACCTCTGTTATTTGGTCATAAGAGTGAGTGTTCAGCACAGTTCACACTGTAGTGACAAGTGCTTCCACCGCAGTGACAAATGACAATGGAATAGAGTAAACGCGCGCTGTCACTTGCCACTCCGATGTAAGCCATTCATTCTCATGTTCAATCACCCACTATTTGCATTGTCCACGGTTTTTAAGTGGGGATTAACCCTTTCCGATTATTATCGCGTAATAGACGCGGAACTTAAATCGCGTCATGAGATTTTGTGCACAAGAAAGGAAACGGCGGGATAGATATCAACAAAATTGCGAAGAGCAGTGAAGTTTATCATGGGTGGCGCGGGAGCGCCACGGGGCGATACATCTTTTCTGTCTAAACATACGCCCGGGGAAAAATCGCCCCTTTTCCTGCTCTATTCTTAGAGCATTTTTCAAGACTAGTCATTAATAAGCACTAACATGTTTTTATTTTCCGTTCGAGACGCGATTTTTTGTTAAAATAATTGAAAAATATTAGGAACAAAAAAGGTATTGATTGAAGAAAAAAAACTAAAGATGAATTCTATCAGGGTGAAAATGACTATGTGGTAAAGTAATCACTCGTTCTTCGAGAAAATATTACGTGGACAGGAACACCTGACGCAAAATAATAATAAATGGTTACATGATCTCTGAAAACTTTATTTTAATTTTTTTATTATTTTTATTCTCAAGCGTTTATTCTTTATTTCTTCCTGACGGCGAGCGGTTACGCCCTGAATTTCAGCCTGAAGGATTTTAACTTTAATGCTACCGCGCCCCACGGCAAACTTCGCTGCTGTTTTCGCCGGCTGTAAAATACGCGATTTGCACTCGGCGTTTTAAACGCGATAATAATCAGACACAGTTTATTAAAACCAAGGCAAAAAAACAGGAATTTACATCTTTCTGCTTTAGTTTACTAAAACACCCAAAAAACAAAAGTTTTATGAAATTATAGGATTTAAAAGAAAATGGCAACAGTAAAAATTTTTAAGGGTTTTGAATGCTGCAAAAAAATAGAGAATTTCAAAATTGTTCTTCTATGTGCTTTTCTTCTGTAAAACACTCTGATTATTTACACAAATCAGACTTTAAGTTTGCATTCAGCCAATTTTTTTAGACATTACTTGCGCTATCTCATTAAGTTTTAGAACATTAAAAAGCTCGAATATATTATACTTTCGGTCCAGAGAGTAATTTTTCACAAGCATATATCAATAATTTCACCAGCATGAAGACCGAAGACACTTCTAAAATATCATTGATCGCCAATATTAACCGAAAAAAACTTTCTCGAAATAAAGCTGGCGCTGTTATAGCGGCCTATTTGATACTTCTGTCCGCATCTGCTCTTATACTTGTTATGATTTAAGTTTTACAGAAAGAATAAATCTTAATAAATACAATCTGTTCCAGAGGAATAAAATCTGGTTTTTCTGATGTCAAGAATTGCTTTGACTATCTAGTTGGAGGTTGAGTTTTTAGTCGCTCTCCTGTGCGCTGTTTCATAAATGTTACTAATATTTGATTGTTTGTAAATATTTACAAAGAAATGAAATCCTATGATAAAGCATAGGGATTTTTGAAATTAATATTTATGCAAATTTTTGGTTTTTTATAAGTTTTTCCAAAAGTCTATTGCATTTTCATTTCTTTGTAGCTTTCTACAAAAAAGAAATGGACTTCAACAAAAAAACAGCATGTTGGGAACTTTTATGAAACAGCGCCCTGGAGGAAAATTTTATGAAACTTTCGGCAATGCATGAGCGTCCAAAACATATGGGCCGGAATTCACAAAGCGGGGTAAACACGGTGCAAACACCGTGTTAGTGTATTCGGTGTAAGCACCGTGTAAACTACGGTATTTTTGGGTGCTAGCACGGTGTTAGTTAATCCGGACAAGTTACAGTAGGTTTCGCGGCTAATTTTATTTTTTTTTGTTCGAAAGATTCCTTGTTTAGCATATATTTACAATATTTTGTTCTGCCACTTTTTAAACAAATTTGCATTTACTTAATAGAGATTAAAGTTTATCAGTTTTTTATACAAATAATTCCTCTAAATTTTGCTTTTTACATCTTTTTTTATCGTTCAATGAAATTTTAATTTCAATCAAACCTACTGTAATTTGTACGGATTAACCAAAACTGAGCTAGCCCGAGGATTATCCCTCTTTGTGAATTCCGGCCATAAAGGCCACTTTTTTAAAACGCAAATGGTTCAAATACAAAAAATTATTGAAAAACTCTAATTTACTAGCCTGATCGTGCCTAAGTTTTTTTGAATACGGCCCTTAGTTTAAATGCTTGTATTTTAACTGTTATTGTTTGGGCAAACTAATCGGTAGTAGAAAATTCAACGTTTTGCAAAAATTACTACGTGATTCTGCATCATATCTACGGAAAAAATAATTTTTTGATTGACGGAAAAGGAAAATATTTTTTTTCCTGAGTCTAAGCGAAACCCAAGCTTTAAGCTAAAATAATTTTAAACACCCAAAGAAATCGTTGAAAATGTCGAAAACGTTATATTAAAAGAAGTTTTTTAAAGATATTTTATAGATTGCAGTTTTTTTTTGGCTTTTTTGGTGAAGAGTTAAGTGCTGGCGCGTTTACTTTTTCAATACGCGGGTTTTTTTTTTCATAATAATCAGAATGGGTTAGGTAAATTTTTCCGATAGAAAGGTAGTAAAACCGTATAGTTTTAAAAGTAAGCAGCAAATGACAAAATCTAATTAAAAGCCTCGAAATAAATCTGCTTTTAAACTTAGATTTAAAATTCTCTCAAACTGATCCAAATATAGACGACTGGTTTAAAAGAAATCGAAATGTGTACTTTGGAGTTTTCCAGAATTTCGGGATTTGATATTTTGCCCGCAATATCAGCGCTTCATAAATTATGTCCAAAAACGACAGTCCAAAATCGTAACCAAACGCGAATTAAAAGAATACTGCGATTATGTTATAAAAAATAAAAATTTCAAAAGGAAATCTTTATTTTTTTAAATTTTATTTTTTATGTTTTGAGAAGTACGTACAGAGAGCAGGAAAACAAGTACTAGGGTAGTGCATTTAATTTCGGCACTTTTCCCAATTGGGCATTTTTGATTTTAGACTATATTTTTGGTAATCCTGGACGGAATACGACGTTTGATAGCTCAAATGAGAGCTAATAATATGTAGATGACAGTCGTGAGCTTTTTATTTGCTATGTTGTGATTAGTGTTGTAAAAAGTTACTTTTACTTTTACTTAAAGTAATAAAAGTAACGGATTTTGGATTACTTTTACTTTTACTTTTACTCGACTTTTGAAATTTCAATTACTTTTACTTTTACTCTTACTCGACTTTTAAATTTTCAAATACTTTTACTTTTACTCTTACTCGGATTTTCCATGGCAAATACTTAAATTAATTTAAGTAAAATTTAAGTAATTTCAATGGGTAGATTCCCTATAAGCTTGTTGTAAAGTAAATGGCAGATGGCAATTTTTTAAGGCGCTAACACGCTAAAACCATTTATTTTGGCCAAAAAAACTTATTAGAATGCTAATTTATACATAAAATTAGCAAAAAAACCTTAAAACGTAGCTCTGGAGCTCCAAAAACGGTGTTTTGCTCCGGTTAAAAATTACTTGTATTATACTTTTACTATTACTTTTACTTAAAAAAATAGGCCTTACTTTTACTTTTACTTTACTTATATAAAATTTTGACTATTACTTTTACTTTTACTTTACTTAAATTAAAAAATCACAAATTACTTTTACTCTTACTTTACTTAAAATAAAATTTTTCAAATTACTTTTACTTTTACTTAAAATAATCCAAAATCAATACTTTTTACAACACTAGTTGTGATATTTTCATGTGAAATTGTGTGATTTATAAAAAATAAAATTGTTACTCGTTTTTAGAACAGGGGCATTTCATAATTACGCAATAAATTGGTTTAAAAATTAAACTGTCCTGGTAAAATTTAGTCTATTTTCAGAATTTTTAGTCCCCGTGGTTCTACGTTGCTTCTGTGTTGAGCAATCGTTATAAAATAAAATCGTGCAATTTCGGCACACATATTGCTGTAGGTAAAAACGGGTTGAATTAAGTGGTCGGGTGTTAAATTGTAGTTGTAAATAGCTAAAAGACAACGTTGAAATGTGTAGAGGTCCTAGCACTGCACTTAAACTCGATTAAGGGAGTACTTTTAAAAAGTGCCGAAATTAAATGCACTTTTTTCCCAAATTTTGCTCATTTTGATACCATTTAGCATTTTAGCTGTAACTTTTTGCCAGTTACACATTGAACGACAAGTAGAAGCTTGAATTAAAGAAAACTGTCTGGAGATAATGATAGGTTTTTAAATTTTTGAAAATGATGATTTTTTGACTGAGAAACAATCGATTGTTTGTAAAATGCCGAAATTAAATGCATACATTTAATTTTCGGCAATTTTCCGTTTTTTTAAAACTCATTTAAATAAATAAAAAAACAAATTTCGTACAGTGAAACTTTTATGATGCAACGCAGTATTGTAAAAGCTTCAAAATGAGCTATCAAACATGAAAATCGGGTCATACCAGTGAAAAGTTACATTGGAAAAACGAAAAAGTGCCGAAATTAAATGCACTACCCTATATAAATAAGCCACAGAACTAGAAAAAGCGATAGAGGAATATTAACATTCAAAAATTGTGCGATTCGCAACTTTTCCTTACCAGTTTATAAAATTTTATCTCCATACATGTGATAGGGTTTTGGTTTATCGTAAAGCTTAGAAATCGGGCAAATTTCGTATGATTCTAAAGAAATAAAAAGTTGTAGGAGTAAAATGTCAAGCTGATAATATCGCTTTAAACACTTTTTTTTATTATTTATTTTGGTTTATTCTACAATACATAGATACAGTGTAATTAATGTGATATAAAAAATTATTGTAGTGCTTTACTGTACTAGCTTAAGGTCTTATCTCAATGCAAATTGTTTATAAATTAAGATATTTATTTTTGTAATATTATGTAAAAAGTTGATTAAAATATTAAATTTACGACTTATGGGGTTGTTTTTCTTGATTAAAAAATATACTCTTGATATAGTGAATCTTTAAAACAACCTGTTTAAACGATAAAACACAGCACATTACTAAAGTGTAGAATGTAATTACTCAAAAATTATACGTGAATTGTTATTAATAAAACATGAAAATTTAAAATCTTAATTTTTAATAAAAAAGTAATTGACTTTGAAACAATGCAAAATTTGTTTGTAATTAATGTAATAATTTGAAAACTGGTCCACTAATAAAGAAAATTTAGAATTTATTGTGTGTTTTTTCTTTAGTAGTTCACAGAAATATAGTTTAATTAGTGGATTCATAATATATATTAAAAAAAATATTTTGGCGATTTTTTTATTTCACCGTTTAAACACTAACCGGCAAAAATTACTTTTATTAACAAAATTTTCTTAATAAAATAATTAATGGAATTACAACAATTTTAGTTTAAAATAGAAAGAATAAATGAAGTTATTTCCTATCATGTTAACACATTTAAACGTTTATTTTAAACCCTGTTTCACCTTGCAAAACTTACGTGCAAAAATGTAAACAGTTGAAACAGATTTTGTAATTAAGTCGTTTCAAAAATTAAACTTGTCGAATTTAAGTGACACTCTTATTCAGTGAAAATTTTTTACTTGCGAACTATTGCGGAAGAAGCCCAAAAATATAACATGTTTGCATAACCTGCATTCAATTTTTCTGAGCAAACTCACTTATTTCTCACTTCTCTTCAAGCGTTTAAGCTGTAAAAATTATTATTACTATGCAACCCTTTTATTGCTTAACTATAATTTTAAGGAGAGCAGTAACTTTTTAACTTATGTGCAATTTTATAACGTGCTGTATTATTTTTACTGGCGTTAATCGTCGTTTTGCTGGCGTTGTAACGGCAGTGCGACGTGGAATGTAGCCTGGTGCCAAGCCTCGAGTCTTAGGGCCGGTTCACACCGGAGTGGCAGCTGATAGGTGACGCACAGCGCACACAGTTTACACCGCAGCAACAATGAGAGTGTCATGATGTGAACGCGCGCGTTCACTATCAGCTATCAGCTGCCACTCCGGTGTGAACCGGCCTTTGGGGCTGGTTCCCGCCTGAGTGACAAGTGACAAATGATAACGTGTTTCGCGTGCGTTTACTTACACTGTCACTTGTCACTGCGATGTAAAGAACGCTTTGTCACTTATCACTGCAGTGTGAAGAAGGCTTTACTCTTCTACCACTTGAATCTTGTACGATTTTGTACCACTTGCATCTTTCACCTGGGGCCTGTTTTATAAAATACTGGTCTTCGTAAATTACAAGTCTATCAATAATTTTTTTATTCTGAACCATTTGCGTTCCTACTCGGAGTAGGGTAAAATTTTCTTTTGAGAACTTGTGAAAAATTACAAGTGGCCAAAGTTTAAAACTGGAATAACTTTAAACACACAACAGCTACGTACATGAAATTTTAAATAGTTTGCACATGGCATATAATCTTTTTTCATTTCAAATTTCAACGCAAATGGTTCAGAATAAAAAAAGTTATTGATAGACTTGTAATTTACGAAGACCAGTATTTTATGAAACAGGTCCCTGGTGGTTAAATGCGGCGTAAGGCTATGTGACATCCAGAAGTACGACACCAATAAATCGATTTTTGACTGAAAAATAATGCGAAAAATTCTTCTATTCGTTTTTTGTCCAAAAAATGGTCTATACCGTATACATGAATCTGTAAATTTCAACCTCAATTCTTATGGACTGACGTGCACCATCACCTATGGATTTTATTGCACTTATAAGGTGTCGTATTTCTAAAATATCAAAACGACGAGTTTGTATAAATCCGATATTTTAAGCGAAAATACACTATAAGGACAGTGCTGTTATATAAAGTTAACGCTTTCTGTTTTTTATGACGTTGGAAACGCAGATGTCAAAACGCATATAGCTTGGTTGTTTATAAGCAAGGAACGTCGAAACGGAAAGGAGTAGTAGTGAGACGAAAAGTTTAAGAGACGTTTTTTAGTGAGACGTTTTTGCCTAAATAATCAAAAACCAATTAAAATTTGTTCAGTTTAAAACAAGTGTTTTAATTCGCATACCAAAATCGATAAACTTTCTGTCGATTTCTTTTCAGCCAGACACAAACGATTGTCTACTTAAAAATTGTTTTGCCCAATTTTTCAAAGTTGTCAAATTGAAGGTGGGATACCTTCAATTTGACAACTTTAAAAAACCACCCTTAGAAAAATTTGGGAGGTCCTCGTACTAAAAAAAGCTAAAAATGGTTTTGGGGAAGATCACTTAAAAAAGTTTCACCCTAAGTGAACAAAAATTATTCTGCGAAATGCAAATTTTTTTTTGGTATGCTTTTTAACTCACCAAAATCCCGAAGACTCCTCACCTATCTACATACTTAAAGCAGAAACATAAATAATTGTGATTTAGTAATAAAAATATTGGCTGGAGATTTTTTGAAAAATTTTTATCTTAAAATTATTTTAGGTTTTGTCTGTATGCTGTTTTATAGACACATCGTAGTTAAACCGCTTATCTTTTCATATAACATGTAAGTATAGTCAGCATTCTTACTGTAAAACCGCACATCACCGCTTAATCACAGTAAATATCGTGCTGGGTGCCAGATATACTTACATGATGAGCAGTTTAACTACGAAGCGTCAATAACTATATTGTACACTATGTTGTATTCTAAATTTTTTTTACCGAATTGTAACCTTCCCAACATAAATAAAACTTTATTTTTTTCTAGAGAGCTTATTTAGGATTTTACATTTGATCGGCTTTAAAAAGCAGTACCAACCGATTCTTACAATGAAGTGTCTATGGGTTCTTCCAGTTTTCATGGTCGTAAAAATATTTGGACATCCGGGGGATCACACTCAAAATGATCCGAGTTCCGGGGCTGGTGGTGACTACCCATGGACGTGTTCCAGTCTAAACGTCGTTATGCAACAATATGGTACTTAACGGCATTTTTGCAGATCAATTTATTCAATTACATGGACTACTTTAAAAATAGACGAAATTATAATTTAAAACCGTTATTTTTCATTTAAATTTTTGTGATAAAACTCATAAATAACCTTAATCGTAGACTGTAGGATTTAGTTTCGCTAAGCAACCTAAGCCAAACCTAAAAAATGCTAAATTTAAATTTTTAGATGATTTAAAGGTTTTGCTTAGGTCGCTTAGGTCTACAGTTCACAAGTCTACTAAGGTCTACAGTTCACAAGTCAGGTTGTTCATGAGTTTTTATCATGATTAGTTTTTAAGATTACCTGTTTTTTTTAATTAGGATTTTTAAAAAAAAAATGAAGTGTTCTTGAAAAATAACGATTTTAAACTAATAGTTCGTCTATACTTAAAGTAGTTCATATAATGGAATAGGTAGTTCTTGAAGAATGCCTATTGAACTTTTGTAACTTCCAGAAATACGAGGCCGGATAAATCGAGTTTTTGAAAGAAAGAATGCGAAACAATTTAATATTTTTGCTTTTTTTTGACTGAAAAATGAGCGATACAGGACTTAAACCTGTAATCTCCAACCTCAGTACTTCATTGACTGACGTGCTGCGTTACACCATCGCTCAATAGTGTTACATTACAACTCAGATTTATAAGGCGTCATATTTCTGAAACATTATACCAACGCCAGCTGTGACACGTCCCCACCAAGATTGAAGCACGCAGCCTTCCAATCTGAAAAACCATATAAAGTCTGAGCCACACATCCACCACTAGTCCACGCCCTGCTCCTTGGAGCTAACCTTAGTTACAACCTGCCGGTCATGACAAGGCGGGCAAGGGCACATATGTGGTGTACCAATGGACGTGTATCGCTCACCAAATGTAACGTCCAGAAATATGAGGCCGAATAAATCGAGTTTTTTAAGAAAGAATGCGAAAAAAATTTGCTATTTTTGCTTTTTTTACTGAAAAATAAGCGATACAGGATTTGAACCTGTAATCTCCAGCATCAGTAACTCATTGACTAACGTGATGCATTACACCATCGCTCGACAGTGTTACATTACGACTCATATTTATAAGGCGTCATATTTCTGAAACATTAACACAACGGGAGTTGTGACACTTAGTTTTAGTTTAGATAACTATTTTATTTTAGGTTTTTTTTAATAAATTTAGGTGTTTTAGACATTTAAATCAGAGTGATTTGTATGCTATGCAATAAGAAGGTATGTAAAATTTGAAAAGAACATAAGTGTTTATAACATAAATATCGGTAATGGGTAATTCATTGTTCCAAAGTTGAAAAACCGCGCAAAAAATCTTGCACGTTCTATTCATCATGCTTAACAACCAATGAGCAGCGCGCAACCCACTCTTATGCAAATTAAACGACACCTATGCAATCCTTTTTTTTGGTGTTTGCTGTTGTGGCACAAATTCTTGCTTCGGTTAAGTCCATTCTTTGCTGTTCCTTTGGCTGCTAGGACGAGGGAAGTATTTCCTTCCTCAGATTCATCGATTGACAAGTGATAATGTATTGATGAAAACACGCGCAGAAAGCGTTGTCACTCGTCACTCAGTTGTGAACCAATCGTTTGTGTTTATATCATAAATATCAGTATTGGATAATGTATAAAAATGATATTTTTGCTAAAAATTTATTGATTCGTTAAAAAAGATTTGTCTATATACTTTTATGCATTGGTTTTCTAAACACCAGGTTATTTTATTTCAGGCAACGTTTGCTGCAATGAAGGCTTAATCGGGGTGGTCGAAGATTCGCTGCAAGGCACTAGCAACTTCCAAGCTGCGGCCGAATCCGTGCGAGAAGCGGTTTATTTAAAATATTCTGGATTGTGGGAAGCCATCGTATCTGACGGGGATTTTGGTTTCGCAAACTACGTACATGATGTAAGCACGCGTGAGCATGATGTTAGCATGATGATGTAAAATGAAGCTTGGAAGATGCGCTGCAAGGCACTAGCAACTTTCAAGCTGCGGCCGAATCCGTGCGAGAAGCGGTTTATTTAAAATATTCTGGATTGTGGGAAGCCATTGTATCTGACGGAGATTTCGGTTTCGCAAACTACGTACATGATGTAAGCACGCGTGAGCATGATGTTAGTATGATGATGTAAAATGAAGCTTGGAAGATGCGCTGCAAGGCACTAGCAACTTTCAAGCTGCGGCCGAATCCGTGCGAGAAGCGGTTTATTCAAAATATTCTGGATTGTGGGAAGCCATTGTATCTGACGGAGATTTTGGTTTCGCAAACTACGTACATGATGTAAGCACGCGTGAGCATGATGTTAGCATGATGATGTAAAATGAAGCTTGGAAGATGCGCTGCAAGGCACTAGCAACTTTCAAGCTGCGGCCGAATCCGTGCGAGAAGCGGTTTTCTTAAAATATTCTGGATTGTGGGAAGCCATCGTATCTGACGGGGATTTTGGTTTCGCAAACTACGTACATGATGTAAGCACGCGTGAGCATGATGTTAGCATGATGATGTAAAATGAAGCTTGGAAGATGCGCTGCAAGGCACTAGCAACTTTCAAGCTGCGGCCGAATCCGTGCGAGAAGCGGTTTATTTAAAATATTCTGGATTGTGGGAAGCCATCGTATCTGATGGGGATTTTGGTTTCGCAAACTACGTACATGATGTAAGCACGCGTGAGCATGATGTTAGCATGATGATGTAAAATGAAGCTTGGAAGATGCGCTGCAAGGCACTAGCAACTTTCAAGCTGCGGCCGAATCCGTGCGAGAAGCGGTTTATTTAAAATATTCTGGATTGTGGGAAGCCATTGTATCTGACGGAGATTTTGGTTTCGCAAACTACGTACATGATGTAAGCACGCGTGAGCATGATGTTAGCATGATGATGTAAAATGAAGCTTGGAAGATGCGCTGCAAGGCACTAGCAACTTTCAAGCTGCGGCCGAATCCGTGCGAGAAGCGGTTTATTTAAAATATTCTGGATTGTGGGAAGCTATTGTATCTGATGGAGATTTTGGTTTCGTAAACTACGTACATGATGTAAGCATGCGTGAGCATGATGTTAGCATGATAATGTAAAATAAAGCTTGGAAGATGCGCTGCAAGGCACTAGCAACTTTCAAGCTGCGGCCGAATCCGTGCGAGAAGCGGTTTATTTAAAATATTCTGGATTGTGGGAAGCCATCGTATCTGACGGGGATTTTGGTTTCGCAAACTACGTACATGATGTAAGCACGCGTGAGCATGATGTTAGCATGATGATGTAAAATGAAGCTTGGAAGATGCGCTGCAAGGCACTAGCAACTTTCAAGCTGCAGCCGAATCCATGCGAGAAGCGGTTTATTTAAAATATTCTGGTTTGTGGGAAGCCATTGTATCTGACGGAGATTTTGGTTTCGCAAACTACATACATGATGTAAGCACGCGTGAGCATGATGTTAGCATGATGATGTAAAATGAAGCTTGGAAGATGCGCTGCAAGGCACTAGCAACTTTCAAGCTGCGGCCGAATCCGTGCGAGAAGCGGTTTATTTAAAATATTCTGGATTGTGGGAAGCCATCATATCTGACGGGAATTTTGGTTTCGCAAACTACCTACATGATGTAAGCGCGCGTGAGCATGATGTTAGCATGATGATGTAAGATGAAGCTTGGAAGATGCGCTGCAAGGAACCAGTAACTTCCAATCTGCGAGCAAATCCGTGCGAGAAGCGGTTTATTTGAAATATTTTGTTTGGATTGTGGGAAGCCATTGTATCTGACAATCTGACAAGCGTTTCAGTTTTGCAAACTATGTACATGATGTAAGCGCGCGTGAGCATGATGATGTAAGATGAAGCTTGGAAGATGCGCTGCAAGGCACCAGTAATTTCCAAGCTGCGACCAAATCTGTGCAAGAAGCGGTTTATTTAAAATATTCTGGATTGTGGAAAGCCATTGTATCTGACAATCTGACAATCTGACAAGCGTTTCAGTTTTGCAAACTATGTACATGATGTAAGCGCGCGTGAGCATGATTATGTAAGACGAAGCTTGGAAGATGCGCTGCAAGGCACCAGTAACTTCCAAGCTGCAAACAAATCCATGGAGAAGTGGTGTATTTAAAATATTCTGGATTGTGGGAAGCCATTGTATCTGACAATCTGACAAGCGTTTCGGTTTTGCAAACTATGTACATGATCTAAGCACGCGTGAGCATGATGTTAGCATGATGATGTAAGATATAGCTTGGAAGATGCGCTGCAAGGCACCAGTAATATCCAAGCTGCAACCATGTCCGTTTGCGAAGCGGTTTATTTAAAATATTTTGGATTGTGGGAAGCCGTCCTACCTTTTAAGGTTTTCAGTTTCGCAAACTAAGTGTATGATTTAAGTGCGCGTGAGTATGATGATGTAAGATGAAGCTTGGAAGATGCGCTGCAAAGCACCAGTAACTTTCAAGCTGCGACCAAATCTGTGCGAGAAGCGGTTTATTTGAAATATTCTGGATTGTGGGAAGCCATCGTATCTGATAAGGGTTTTGGTTTTGCAAACTATGTACATGATGTAAGCACGCGTGAGCATGATGTAAGCATGATGATGTAAGATGAAGTTTGGAAGATGCTCTGCAAGGCACCAGTAACTTCCAAGCTGCGACCAAATCCGTGCAAGTAGCGGTTTAGTTTAAATATTCTGGATTGTGGGAAGCCATCGTATGTGACAAGGGTTTCGGTTTTGCAAACTATGTACATGATTTAAGCGCGCGTGAGCATGATGTTAGCATGATGATGTAAGATGAAGCTTGGAAAACGAGCTGCAAGGCACCAGTAACTTCCAAGCTGCGACCAAATCTGTGCGAGAAGCAGTTTATTTGAAATATCAAGCAAAACAACAACAAAACCCACAACAGCAAAAGAAAAGCAAACGCCAAGAGCAACCCCAAGCGCGAACAAACCGGGAAGAAGCGGAGAAAAATATTCCCCCCCCTGGATTGTGGGAAAAAACAACCCAACAAGCCATCGTATCTGACAAGGGTTTTCGTTTTTCAAACTACGTACATGATGTAAGCGTAATGATGCGTGCATAAGCATGATGTAAACGTGATGATGTAAACCGCTCACTCACACTTGTGAGTGAGCATTCATTTTACAGTAATATTTTTGTGCGCTATGTAGGTTTGTGACAGTATCTATGTATCTTTGTTGAATTTTTGGTTATGTTGCGTGAGTTGTGAACTTGTGACGAATGCACGCGCATATTTCTTTCAATGTGCAATTGCTGTATGTGCATTGAATTAAATTGAAAAGATTTTACTTTTTTTACAAAAAAATAAACAAATAAGATCATTATAAATTAATAAAATAAATCAAATACACAAGACAATAGTACATGAAAAACACCCGATAAGCAAAATTATTGAAATGTTAATAACCTGTTCAACAAAAAAATATTGACAAGAATCTGCTTTTGGAGTTCTTTTCGTTTTACCGTTAATGTATTTTGTTTACTGAACATATGAATATAATTTCCGAATTGATTTCGAATCTTTAATTTTCAAATCAATTGAACTATGTAGAACTTTGTAAACCATATAAAAATCAAATTTACGATTTTTAATTTTTAATTTCTAAATCACTTAAACTGTTTAAATCTTTATAAACCATATAAAAATCTAATTTAATGATTTTTTATTCAAGTAAACCTAGATGTAAGTACTGTAATCGACTATTGTAATTGTTAAATGGGATCTCGCATTTAAAGCATATCATGCCTGTGAAAAATTTTACTGTACTTTTTTTAAGATTTTGATATTTTTTATAAGATAAGAATTCTAATCTATTTGTGTCCAAAAGCAAGAAGAGTTTGGTTGATTTAAAATATTTTAATTTTAAACTATACGTAAACATACTTTTGACAATAATTTGCAGAAAATTTTTAAAAAGATAAAAAATTAATCCTTTGATCACGAATTTCATTAACGTTTTTAATGGTTGTGTCTGAAAAAAAATAGTTATGTTGTTTTATAGATTTTTTTATCAATACTTGAAATTTTGCATGTTTTAAAGGAAACAGTTTTAACTGCCATTCAGAAACACATTTTGAAAATTTTTGAATGTGTTAAAAAATCGATATGGGTGTTATTTTTTCGCGTATGATAGATTTTAAATGATAAAATTCGCTAATTTGACAGGGTGAACATCGATGATTTTTTTAAGCTGAATAAATTTCAGGTAAAGTTCTGCAAATTGAAAGCCAGCAACGGTTTCTACGTAATGTTGTGGCAGATCGGAGAAAAAGAGCACGATTTCGCCCGTCCGATGGATTCCGCTTCCGGGGGCGAATCCGCTCCCACGAAACCGATAATGATAAATTTGCGTATTGCAGACAAACCCGGAAGGAACAGAAAACAAAACTGAAATTAAACGTTATAAATCTGCAAAAAAACTCTTTTGATAAAGTGTTCATTATTGTAGTGTTCATAATTGTAGTGTTCATAATTGTTTGCGTAGTATAAAAATAAAATCACGGGGGCGAATCCGCTCCCACGAAATCGATAATGATAAATTTGCGTATTGCAGACAAACCCGGAAGGAACAGAAACAAAACTGAAATTAAACGTTATAAATCTGAAAAAAAAACTCTTTTGATAAAGTGTTCATTATTGTAGTGTTCATAACTGTAGTGTTCATAATTGTTTGCGTAGTATAAAAATAAAATCCCAGGGGCGAATCCGCTCCCACGAAATCGATAATGATAAATTTGCGTATTGCAGACAAACCCGGAAGGAACAGAAAACAAAACTGAAATTAAACGTTATAAATCTGCAAAAAAACTCTTTTGATAAAGTGTTCATTATTGTAGTGTTCATAACTGTAGTGTTCATAATTGTTTGCGTAGTATAAAAATAAAATCCCGGGGGCGAATCCGCTCCCACGAAACCGATAATGACAAATTTGCGTATTGCAGACAAACCCGGAAGGAACAGAAAAAAAACTGAAATTAAACGTTATAAATCTGCAAAAAAAACTCTTTTGATAAAGTGTTCATTATTGTAGTGTTCATAATTGTTTGCGTAGCATAAAATCCTTAACATGTGCATTTGATAAATAGTTTTGAGTAAGATTTCTAAGATTAGGCATCTTACACTGAAACTTAGAAATACACTAAATTTCATAGCGTATTGTAAAATCGCCCACTGCGCTAAAAATACCGTAACTTATGTAAATTTTTTAATATACAAGCAGGCCAACGGAACGAGTGTTGTAAAGATTTTACGCACTAAAAATTAAAAAAGTTTTGCGTTTGTTAGGAAAAAGGAAAAAAAATGATGAAAAATCAAATTTTACAATTATTACTATTCAGTTCACAAGATTTAGCCGTAAAAGTTTGATAAAATATTTTTTAAATTTTAATCGCAGTTTGTAAATAAAGAAACAGTAAAAAAATTAATTGTACCGTGTTTTTTTTTTAAATGAAATCTCATGCATTTATTTGGTTTATATTTTGCTTTATATAAAAAACTTTTTGGCAAAAAATCTGATTAAATATTTTTGTTACTAATAGGACTGAAAACGATTATTCATAAATCTATTTCCAAAAATAGCAAGTTTACTTACACTATGAAATTAAAAAAAAACAATTGTTTTTGTCTATTTTGAAATTTCGCTATTAGCTGAATTTAAATAATAAGTGAGTATTTAACTGGTAAAAATATTGAACATTTCAAAACTGGCAGAAGTCACACAGAGTTAATGTGTTTTGTTTAGCGCTGTATCCTTGGCGAATCGTTTTGGCGGAGTATTGACAAACATAAAACCAAGAATGCAAAAAACCTACCTATATGTATCGCGGGCTAACCAAAATGTTGTTTTTTCAATCCGACAGTTAAAATTTTTTCATTTTTATCAATACCTAACGACTAGATGAACTAATTATTTGTTGTATTTGAAATATTATTATTCTGCAATTATTTTCTTATAAAAGCTTATGAATATTTTTTAAGTTATATTTTAATAAATTTTTTGAAATTTTCATTTAAAGGTGCTGTACCGAGTTGAACTTTTTGTCTTCGATTTTGATTATTTTTTGTAAAAACCTTAATCAGGCCCCCAATAGCCTACAAAAATTTTTTTATCAAAATATTTCCAGTGGCTCAGGTTTTTCAAAATCAAAATATGATTCTCCAAAAATGGCGTTTTTCGACGATTCTATGTACTTGAATAATTGCTGAATGAGTATTAAAATTTAAATTACAAAATATGCACATAAAGAAAGCGACTATTTTTTACTTTAATTTAATTTGATTTGATCGTTAAAATTGGTAAAGTATTTGTCAAGATATTGCGTTTTCCGTAACAAAAACCCGCAATTTTTTTACTAAAAATACAAAGTGAGGGCAAAAACTGTTGGGCAAAATTTTTCAAATTACTGCCGTCGTTTGTTTTTTTAGCAAAAAAATCGCCATTTTATTGTACGGGAAATGCAATATCTCAACAAATACTACACCAATCTTAACGATCTTGGTATAAAATTAAAGTAAAAAGTAGCTGCTTTCTTTGAGTGTATATTTTGGAATTTAAATTTTAATACCCATTGAGCAATTTTTCAAGCACCGAATTGTCGAAAAACGCCATTTTTGGTGGGCCATATCTCCTGAACCACTGGAAATATTTTGATGAAAAATTTTTTGTGGGATATTGGGGTCAGGGGTAAAATTTTCATGAAAAATAATTAAAATCAAAGACAAAAAGTTTGACTCGGTAGCGCACCTTTAAGCTCTTGTTGGTTTGGCGAAGAATGCATTTCTTGGTTTTTGCTAAAAATTTAAATTATATAAAAGTTTTGGCTCTATTAAAGTTTTAATTGATTTAGGGTCGATGGAGCCTTGGAAACTTGGAGCTGGAACTTGGAGCCAAAAATAGGGAACTTGGAGCCGCAAGTGGGGAACTTGGAGCCGTAAGTAAGGAACTTGGAGCCGAAAGTAAAAATCGCTAAAACGTTTACCTAAGCCTAAGCGAAACCTAAATCTAACCCCTAACTCATTTTTTTCTTAAAGGCTCCAAGTTCCCATTGCTTGTGGCTCCAAGTCCCCAAAAATTTCTCATGGCTTCAAGTTCCCTGCTTGTGGCTCTAAAGACCCGTACCGTTTTAATTATAAAATAAAAAAAGTTAATTCAAGTTTTTTTGGCCTTTCGTACATATCAATTTTGTTACAAGCACAAATTTATTTAAAAAATCGTGCTTTTTAAAGCAAAGTTTTTTAATGTAAGACATCCGAACCGATATAACAACATAATTGTTTTCAAAAAATAACAACAAAAAAATTAATATGATTTGGCGATTCTGTAATTAGTAATAGAACCCGAAAATTAAATTCAACTGTTCTAAAATTCGTAATGCAATCAATTTTAGGCCTAAGTTTTAAAATTTTGTTCTTCGGTCTCACCAGTAGATTTTTCCACTTTTGTCTTTTAAAACCACCTTAACAAAACCTTGATATTTATATCGTTGTATTAACCGTTATTTAGAAAGATAAAGAAACAAAGTATTTGCTGGTTATATGCTGGGTATATGTACAAAGCTGGTTTTTGCTCATTTACTTATAAACGAAATAAATCCAACTGACCTCGTGAAAACGCATGGGCCATTAGAAAAACCAATTGAAATCGCGTGGTTATGGGCTGTTCTAAAAACAACTATTCAAAACGGATTTTTTTTATCTTTTAAAAAATATACAAAAATTAGTCAATTTTATGTAAAAAAATGAGTATTTCAGTTAAAAATGCTAATTTGATAAAAAAAATCTTGAAATAAGCTATTTAATCTATGATATTGTAGTTTTTGTTTGAAATTTTAATTTTTTTTTGTTTGAAGAGTCGATTTAGTATTTAAAATATACCTCATCAGTCAAATTTTATTTTCCAATAATAATCATGGTAAATTTATTTGCGGGAAATAAAATATTTTAACCATATTGGTTTAAATGTAGTCCAAATCACCACTAATCATTTTATGTTTTGCATAAAATGAAACATTCTAGAAGTTCATTGGTAGAAACTTATTATAACTGGCTATATTTTCTATATCTATATTTCTAAAGAATTACACCACCCATTTCCACCAGTGTTGTTATGTATGGACCATAATAGCGTTAATCGCATAATTGATTGCTTTACTTTGCTATAGTAATAAGAAAGGAAGTAACTTAGCAATTTATAAGTGGATTTTCAAAAATATAACCATTACCCGTTGGCTTGCACTGATAGCTCAGTATAATGGGAAAGAAGGTGTGATTTTTTTTTTACTTTATAGCTCATGTAATTTTTTTGTTTTGTATTTCTATTGCAATCGTATTCTATAAAAAATCATGCAATAAATCCATAATAATATTCGTTTTTAAATATGATTTTCAACTTTTTTATTAAAAAAAACATTTTTTACGCTTAATACTCAAAAGCACACTTTTTATTACATATTTTAAAGCTTTATTACGTTTCAACTTACTATAGCGACAATCCAGAATTCTCATAAAACTATGTAAAATGCATTCACGGTCCTTGCATTAGACTCCGGTTAGATTACTAAAGATAAATTCTATCAGGGTGAAAATAGATGAGTGGTAAAGTAACCACTCGTACTTTGAGAAAATATCACGTGCAGAAAAACAGATGACGCAACTAAATAATAATTGGTTACATAACCGCTGAAAACTTTTTTTTAAATTTTTCCCGCTCACGGGTTTATTGTTTATTTCTTCCTGGTGGAGAGCGGTTACGCCCTTAATTTCAGCCTGGAAGACTTTAGCTTTAATACTCAAACTTAAGAAGTTCGTAATCGTCACTGCAAATCCACGGGGCGTTGAATATTTTTTAAGACATTTATTAGTTTTATTAGAAAGCAGGATTATTGGTCTTACCTTCGGTCGCAGTAATAAAATCTTTAATTTACTAAGACCAGTTTTAACCGCCTCATTCAGCCTTTATAAATTTTCTTTTGAGTTATTTTCCTTCACACTTCATACTCGAGTCACCAATCGTGGATTTCTGTACATTCAGGTGGAAAATATGAATTTATTGTAAAGGTTGAAGAAATGCAACATAAATACTGAATAATAATTTTAATATAAACTCGAATGCCACCAGGAAGCGATATTACTTAAACAGGGAATTTCGTTGGATTAATGCCAGTAGTTTATTTTAAATCCATTACCAAAGATTTAAATTGTTAAAATAAAAAAAGCAAATAAAAATATACCATTTTATATCTGAGAACGTCATTTATTGTCCAGAAAGACATTAAAAAAGCATAAAAAACTACTTTCTGTGTATAATATATGTTTTTTACCTGTTTTTATATTAATATCTTCATATAGAATAAATATTATGTATAAGATTTTGGCCCATCTTATGTAAATTAAAAAATAACCTGATTAAGTTTGCTACGTTTAAATTAAAACAAAATTCGTCACTCCAGCTGTAAAACCCTATAACAGTTCGAGACTTGGGTGTTTATATGTCTCAAAATTTAAAATTCTCTTATCACTGTGAAAAAATAGCAGATGCAGCAATGCAACGATCAGCTCTAATTTTTAGAACTTTTAAAGCAAAGTCTGTTAAAATTTTGGTAAGAGCATATAAATCTTATGTACGACTAATTGTAGAGTATGGTAGTGTAGTTCGGAATCCTTATTTAAGAAAAGATATAATTATAATTGAAAATATTCAAAAAAGTTTTACTAGAAGATTGTATAAGTTTTGTCGTCTTAATTACTCCAGCTATGAAAACCGATTAGCTTTTCTAAAACTTGATAAACTTTCCGAACGAAGAGCAAAAATGGATTTATGGGAAATCTATAAAATAATTAATAACAAAACAAGTCTGCAATCCAAAGATTTTTTCTCATTCAATAATAATCAAACCAGAGGTCACCCATTTAAACTTCAAGTTGATGATAGCAGGATTGACGCAAAAAAGTTCTCTTTTCCAAATCGTTTTATTTGTAGTTGGAATAATTTAAACTCCTCCCAAGTTTCTGTTAAATCATTAAAAAAATTTAAAAAAGCAATTGACTTTTGTTAATGTATAGTGTTGTGCTCAGTATTAGTGCTAGAGCTTTTTAAAAAAGCTCTGCCCTACTGAGCCATTTTTGAGCAAAATAAAAATACTTCTGATGCTATTCACAATACACTCTATTGCGTTTGGATCGCAAAACAATATTAAAAACATTGCTTCTTTTCATTTACAAAATAGTGTCTTTCTGTACTTCCTTCCTATAACCTTAAACCTTTCATATGTTGCTTTAGTTTAGTACTGTTTCTTCTTACTTTTTTTCTTTTTTTTCTGGCTTGTAACGTTGTTTCCCTTTTTTTTCCTTATAATTCATAGTTTTTACTTGCAATGTTTTGCGATTTTAGAAAGTTTTATATCATGCAATTGTAACCCTTTCACTATGTGTTTTTTTAAGATTTGCTAAAAATAAAATTATTTGATTGATTGATTGAGTTTCATCGACTTCAGGCCGCGTAATAAAATTAATTTAAAGTACAATAGGCATTTTCTTTTTGTTTTATTATATAATTATTTTGCGCGGCGGAAATACATTTATCAAATTATAGGGTAACTGTGTTAAATTCGGCAAGTCTTAATTTCGGCGACCAGTTGTAATTTTTGTCATGCAGAAAGTTATGTAATGAACTGTGTATGGCCAGAGATGTAGATCGCCATGTCATCTTTCTAGCCATACGCAGTTCATTTCATAACTTTTAGCATGGCACCAAATTAAGGCTGGCAAAAACAAATTTCATCAAGGTGAAATTAACGGGGTGAGCAAGTATCGTTTTTGAAGAAAATATCACTTCTAACTGTGACTTTTTTATCTTTTAAATACGATTACTGTAAACGGTATGAGCCACAGTCACGTTGATTTTTGATTTATTACTGTATGTGACTCCTTATGTCAGAATAACGACGACATGTACTCTCTAAAACATCTTACTGGTTTTGACTTTTAGAATTGCATGCTCTAACAGTAAATATATCGTACATCGTCAACCAAAACGGTTTTTTACTGGCATACCAGTAAGAAAATACTGGTTGTCGTCAGTAAACAGTAAAAAAATTGCTGGTTTCACTGGTAACCAGTAACTGTAAGATTCTTTAAGTTACTGGTTATCGGTTAAACCAGCAATTTTTTTTACTGGTTACTGACGCAACCAGTATTTTCTTACTAGAATGCCAGTAAAAAACCGTTTTGGTTGACGATGTGCGATATATTTACTGTTAGAGCAAGCAATTTGAAAAGTCAAAACCTGTTAGAGAGTATGTAACTGCGTTTGTCTGAATGATACGTGTTTATATTTTTATCCGCGTACTTTAACTTCGCGACTTCGGATTCGATTTTATATCGGGCTTATTGGCAATATGGCGGAGCGGTTCACCGAGCAGCAGATCGCCGATTTTCGCGAAACGTTCAATATGTTCGATCACGACGGTTCCGGCAATATTTCCGCGTCCGAACTGATCAAAGTGTTGCGGAGCGTGGGTCAGAGCCCGACGGAAGCCCAAGTTCAAAATATGATTAAAAAGTAAGGAAAAAGAAAATGATCGAGTAACTTAGCGCCGAGCAACTTCCGAGCCGAGAATTTTCGGAGCTAAAACCTAAACCAAAAATGGAGAACTTAGAGTCAAAAGTCTAAAATCAGTAAAACCTATATTTCTAAGTCTAAGCCAAAAAACAAACCAAGTTTCCATTTTGGCGGTTCTAAGTTATAAAATTTTCCCACGGTTCCAGGTTTCCTACTTATTGCTCCAATACCTTTGAAATCAGCAAAAAAAACCGGGTGCATAAATTGGTAGTTTGACAAATATTTTTCGAAGCCCAAGTTAAACATAAAATTAGAAAGTAATAACGAAAATTGGGAAACTTGGATTAGAGAGCGCTTGAAGCTAAAACTTGGAGCCGCAAGTGAGAAACATGAAGCCGGCAAGTAAAAACTTCTGAACTAAAACTGAATATAGCTCAAACATAAGCCTCATGAAAACCCAAGTTCAAAATATGATTGTCTGTTTAAACTATAAAAGAAACCTGGAAAAAATTATAGGGGATGATAAGACCCATTCAAATTCTACGGTTATGACAATTGATAAAAAAGAAAAAGGTTAAAATCAAAAACAAATTTTACCTTTTTACAAAATTAGTAAATTCGTCGTCGTCATGCACAAAGGGCTCAAGTCCATTTTTTGCGTTTTTCAATTTTTGATACTTTTGAGATTTTTGTATGACGCTCTATCATTTGTAAAATACGCGAGTTTCAAACCTTTTTTAAAAGTCAAGAAAAAGCAAAAAACGTAAGTTTATTTAGTCAAATTTGAAAAATTCGTCGAGGTAAAAAACGGAAGTAGGTAAAAAAATGGACGCAAGACCAAGATTTAAACATAATCAATCGACTTGCGTCGTAATAATGCGGACTTATGCCAAAATTTGAGAACTTTTTGGATTTTTTTCGACTTCTTACTCCATATTTTCTCTTGTGTATTTTTGTACAGTTTGGGGTTTCAGAATGAGCTAGAACAATTACAATGATTTTAGAATATAATTTGGTATTACAGTTTGTTAAAAAATCTAAGATAATCATCAATTCCAAAAAAACCCAGGTACTGAAAAAACTGCTCATTTATAAATCGCTATCGTACTTTATTATGTAAAGTTACAAAACCTAAAGTTTATGGTTATGAAACAGAAAAGTTGGGGCTATATTATGATTATAGTTCATTTTAGGATTAAATAGTTTTCTGAATTTTCATAATGTTCAAAACTTAACATCGCCTTATCTCGAAATAGGTGAAACTGGTGCCCTTTGGGCATGACGACGACGAATATAAGGTGTTAAAAATTAACATTTTGCCGTTTTTTATTTGTGCCTTTACAGATTTTTAAGTTTTAATAGATAATATTAGGTTTAAATGACAACTGTCAAAATCAAATTTACATATGGCTTGCTTGTAGAAATTCCAGCTTTAATACTGGACTGTTCATACAGAAGTTTGGAAAAAGCCCTGCGATGGTTCCTTTTTTCGTTCCAAGTGGATATGTGTTTTGTATTTAAGGTGAAATTTAATTTGTGAAAGTACGCACCAATCATGCTCATGCAAATTAAACGACAGCGTATGCAAACTATTTCTTTGTTCAGATTCATTCGTTGGCGAGTCGACTGATTTAAAGAGCTATTAATGTTTAGCGCAGATAAAGATATGGACAATGAGGTCGATTTTAATGAATTTTTGAAAATGATGGCCGAAATGTATCAAGACGGCACGGATACAGAAGCCGAACTCTTGGCAGCTTTTGGGGTAAATTTTAATTATTATTAAATAATTTTAATTATAATAAATTTTATTAATATTATTGAATGCTCGCGCATTCTACCACAGAACTGTCCTTTAGGAGCTCACAAAAAAACGGAGCCACAGCTTCGTCTTTAGAAGCTCTGGAGCAATACTAAAACTCCGAAGCTCTGCCCTATTTTGTACTAATTTCATGAATATTTAAAAAGTAATGCCATATATTATATTTTCAAAATTTTCTTCTAAATTAATTGTTTTTTTTTAAATTTGTTAAAACAATAAAAACAGTTTCTAATATGTAAATAGAGTAATTCAATAGTTTTTCAATTTTAAATAAACTTAAAATGGTTCATTGAAGAAACGAAATTTCGAATTTGAACTTCCTCCACACTAAATGGCCGGAGTTTCGGAGCATAATTGTTGATTAGCAGGTCCGAGTTTCAGAGCATAATTGTTAGCATGTTTGGTTCATGCAGTTCATTGTGCACTGTTTATTGTAGGCCCGCTGAAATAAACGATGGATTAATCTTTTGATTGATTAAATGTTCGTATGTCCAGCGAGATTTCGGTATGTTGGAGCCTAGAAAACTTATTCCTAGAACTTGGAAGTTTAGGTTTAAGCAAGTTTTATTTCCGGCTCCACGTTCCCCAATTACTGCTCCATGTTCCGTATTTTTGGCTCCAAGTTTAAGCTCTAAGTTTCCTAGGCTCTATCGACCCTAAATCCACACCTAAGCCTAAGCCTAATCCTAATCGGCCAACCTTAAACCAAATTTTTACCGTCGTCACAAAATGCCTAAAATTTTCCAAAGACTCCAAGACGCCGTATCGCCAACGAAAACGTGTTACGGGATCTTTAAGCCCGTTATTAGGGAAAATTTATTTATTCGAATATATTTATTCGAATTTATTAAAATTTATTTATTTATTATATCTTTATTCGAAAATTTTCGGAAACATAGGGCCGCGATTAATGGAAACTTACAGCTCTTAATAAAAATAGGTTTGGGCTTAGTTTTAGGCTTCGCTTAGTTTTAGATGTAGTTTTTAGCGGTTTTTACTCTAAGCTCTAAGTTCCCTATTTTTGGCTCCAAATTCCCTATTTTTGGCTCCAAGTTCCCTATTTTTGGCTCCAAGTTCCCTATTTTTGGCTCCAAATTCTCTCGTCTCCATTGACTCTAAATTGTATGACCCGCACTTCCAAGCGCAAATTTTCAATTTGATTAGATAAATTGAGTTTTTGAGTAAAGACACGATACCATTTACTAAAGCTAAAATCTTCCAGGCTGAAATTAAGGGCGTAACCGCTCTCCGCCAGGAATAAATAAACAATAAACCCGTTAGCGAGAAAAATTTAAAAAAAAGTTTTCAGTGGTTACGTAACCAATTATTATTTAGTTGCGTCATGTGTTCCTCTGCACGTGATATTTTCTCAAAGAACGAGTGGTTACTTTACCACTCATCTATTTTCACCCTGATAGAATTTATCTTTAAATAATAAAATATGTAATTTTTGTTATTTTTTTTTTCAAAAAAATATTAGGAATTAAGGTTGCAAGCGAAACGAATTTCATAACGACTACCAAATAAATAACCATTTATTAATCAAAAATATCAAAAAAAGAATATTATAAAAAAGTATTGGAAAATTATGGTCTTGTAAAAATCTAGTCACAAAAAATAATACCTTTACTGGATTTCATTTAGGTATTTGATAAAGATGGAAATGGTTATATTTCGGAAGAAGAATTAAAATATGCAATGACAAATTTAGGTAAACTTATATTAATTTTAATGATAAACCAATCATAAAACGCTTTAAATCTTTTCTATACTAAAAATAATTCGAGTAGGAATTTTTTAAAACCATTTTTAACGCTTTAATATACACATGTGAGCAGCCTTCGGGCTCTTTGTGTTTTCTCTTTTTATTTACTTATAGTTAAATATCTTGCATTTCGCGCACAGTACTGTACAACATTCCTAATTACTTTTATGTATATTTATTTGTGTTTTTTTAAAATAATATTATGGCATATGCGCTTTATCTTTCTTGTCATATCTCTCATTTGTATTTTTAAATTGTAAATAAAGAAAAAATTCTAATTCAAATTTAGCTCGAAATATATGGAATAGTTATTGAACCCGCAAGTGAATAAGATTTTTTCCTTTACTCAATACTGGTTTTCTTGATCAGCGACTTCTTGTGCAGTCACAACTGGTTTTTTGCAAAGCGACTTTTTGTTTATGAGTGCATGGAAAAGCAAATTTTTACGTCTAAACATTTAGAATACGTTAAAAGTTTCTTCGTTCAAGAACTTGGCAAAAATGGCGAATTTTTTTGCGAAAAAAGTTATATGTGTGTGGTTTTTTAGAAATTTTGTCAAAAATTTAGTGAACATTCTCCAATGTTATAATTTTGTATTTTTCTGTTCGGGTTAGTAAAACAATAGAAACAATTTTTGATATTTTTTATCGGTATCAAGAATACATGAAATTATTTAATTAAAATTAATTAATTTCATGTATTCTTGTCACTATATGAAAGTTTACTTTATTTTATAACATTTTATTCTGCCGCGTGGTATAAAGGCCGTTTATCGCTGATATGATGTGGTATGTGCACTAAAAGACAGCGCTATCTATTAACCTTTATATTAGTGACTTTTTCCGGAGCTCCGAGCTGCGGAGCGAAACTCCGCTTTTATGAGCTCCGGAACAACCCCAGGAGATCTGGAACTCTGCAGCTCCGCCCTATTTTGTACTAATTTTGTGAATAATTAAAATAGTGAATCTATAGATTATTTTATTACAATTTTTTTTGTAAACTAATTTTTTTTGAAAACTTATTTAAAATTATAAAAATAGTTTTAGAAATGCAGATAAAACAGCTTTAAATGTATTTCAAGCTTAAGTAAACTTAAAATCACTGATTTAAGGGCTGAGCCCCGGAGCTCCGGAGCATAATTTTGGAGGGTAGGTAAATCCCTACTTTATATATTTTATCTTTATTTGCATCAAATACTTAAAGGTGCGGTTCGGAGTCAAACTTTTTGTCTTCGATTGTGATGTTTTTTTGTGAAAACCTTACCTCTGCCCCCAATAGCCCACAAAAATTTTTTCAACAAAATATCTCCAGTGGTTCAGGAGTTATGACCCCCCAAACACGACTTTTTCGACAATTCTGTACGTGACAGATAGCTCTATGGGTATAACGATTTACGTTACAAATTATGCACTCAAAAAACCTGATACTTTTTACTTTAATTTGATACCTTGATCGTTAAGAATGGTGCAATATTTGTCGAAATATTGCGTTTCCTGTACGAAAAACCCGCAACTTTTTCTTTAAAAATACCCAACGACGGCAGTCATTTTGTGAAGTTTGCCCAATATTTCTTTCCTTCATTTGTGTTTTTAGCGACAAATCGAGGGTTTTTTTGTACAAAAAACGCAATATCTCGACAAATACTATAGCAATATTAACGAGTAAGATATAACACTAAAGTAGAAAGTAGCCGCTTTCTTTAAATACAGAATTTGTTACGTAAATCTTTATACTTATTGAGAAATTTTTCATGTACACAATTGTCAAAAAACGTACACAATTGTCAAAAAATTTTTTGGGGGTCATAACTCTTGAACCACTGGAGATATTTTGTTGAAAAATTTTTTGTAAGCTATTGGGGGCAGGGATAAGGTTTTCACAAAAAAATTATTAAAATCAAAGACAAAAAGTTTGACTCCGCACCTTTAATTAAATTCCACAGTGTTGAACATATTGATTAGTTTTGTTACTGGTTTTTAAGGGGAAAAGCTTACAAATGAAGAAGTTAAAGATATGATAAAAGAAGCTGATGTTGACGGAGACGGAAGAGTGAATTACAAAGAATTTTGCGCTCTTATGGCGCGAAAATGAAAAAAAATAAAGCATTTAACAACTTTATATATAAAGTGACAAAAACTCGCTATATAGTAAATATAAGTGATAAAAAGTAAAATAATAATAATATAAGTGATAAAAATTTGCTGAATTAAATGTAAAAAACTTGATATGGTAAATTATAAATCATTTTTATTCAATGATAAAATCAGATAATTTTGAGTTTACGTAAGGAAGTCACGTAAGTAACGTAAGGAATAATTAGCATACGGTTTGGTTGAAAAGGGAAACTGTCGAAGCACTTAAATATTTTTGTTAGAAAACCACGCCAAAACTCATGAACGTATCTGCCAGTACTAAAATAAAAATAATACGGAACGACCAATCAGCTGCGTGCCAACCATGCTTATGCAAATTATTTAATACTGAAATAAACATCATACGGAACGATCAATCAGCTGCGTGCCAACCATGCTTACGCAAATTATTTAATACTGAAATAAACATCATACGGAACGACCAATCAGCTGCGTGTCAGTCATGCTTATGCAAAGTATTTCTTATGTGACTTTGGTCGATTGTTAAAAGTTTGATAATGATTTTACAATTTTTAATGGAAAAAACTCAATGAAATAATAAGCGATATGCATTAGCAATAGTTACTAAAAATATAGTAAAATGTGATTAAAGATGAATTTTTTCAAGGTGATAATGACTAGGTGGTAAAGTAACCACTCATTATTTGAGAAAATATCACGTGGAGAGAAACACCTGACGCAACTTAATAATAATTGGTTACATCATATCTGAAAACTTTTTTTTATTATTTTTATTCTCAAGCGTTCATTCTTTATTTTTTCCTGACGACGAGCGGTTACGCCCTGAATTTCAGCCTAAAGGATTTTAACTTTAGTTTAATCTCCGATAAAAGAAGCACTGTATGATATAATTCAATATGATGTGCAAAGTTTAAACTATTTCAAAGAAAGTTAACTAAAAAGTAAACAAAAAAACACTTAAGTTACAATTTTAAAAGGATTTATTTAGTTTCAATAATGTTTGTTGAGAAAATGAGCGCTGTAATTGATAATATGATAACTTGTTGCAGGGATTTTTTTTATGTTGAAAGCTGACTCTCGAATTAGGATGAACCCAGCAAAAAGTTTATTATAGTCCTTTTTAAAAACAACCAATTTGTTTGCTTTTGAATTTATACTGTATTATTATTATTATTTTGTGATTTGGAATGCTGTTTGTATTTTTAACCAAAAATATCAAAAAATACCGCAAAGCATAATAAAGCATTGTATGCAAATTTATTTTAACCCTTTCCGATTGTTATCGCAGCTAAGACGCGTAGTGCGTATTGCCATACATGGGCAAGTTAGTCCGGAGTGGGGCGGGGGTTTAAGCCCCAAATTAGGGGGGGGAGGGTTAAAATCCAAGAAACGCAAAATACCCATATCGTTTTTTTCTGGAGTGCATTTACCCATATTGTTTTTCGATTTTGAAGGAGAAATAGGTAAAAAACGCTAATTTTAGGTCAAAAAGCCCTTTTTATAGCATTTTTGAGCTTTTTATTGCTTAAAACATTCATTTTGACCTCAAAACTTAAGTTTGGAGGCAGTTAGAAGTCATTTTAAAGACATTTTTTTCTTCATTTTTCCAAAATTGGGGGAGAGGGTTTACCTTTTCTCCCTCCTCACTTCTGAGTGGGGGCGGTTAAACCCCCTTTCTCAGAATTTGGGGGGGGGGTTAACCCCTCCCCAACCCCCCGTGCCCATGTATGCGTATCGCACCTCGCTTTTCAGCGCGATGCTTAAAACCCTCCCATTTAAACGGAAGTTGTTCAGTGTTAAATTTATAGTTGTTCTTCACAGAGTTATGACGTTATAGAATCACTTTTAGCCAATTACCGTTCAGGAAAATTGTAAATCTTTCACTTATTGGAGATCAATTTTTTCTCAGCTAAAACAGCTCCTTCCACAACCATTCCCACAGAGCAAGCAAATATGAGGTGATCGCAAATACTATATGACATTTTGACGGTCCTTAAAATCATGACGTGAGTGTATAAAGGTCTCCCAAACCGGAACTTAGCATGACTCAAATTATTGACACACACAGTCACAAACCACTCCAATAAATCCAATAAATCAGATACTTCAAACAAAACCAGCAATAAACAACATTAAAAAAATCTTTCTCCTGAGTCAGGAGAACTCTCGCCCAACTCAGGGCGGGGAAATCTCCTTTCCTCCAATTTTCACCTACACAAAATTAATCCCACGCAATACACATCCCCAGCATGCCCGCTATACAAAACGCAAACTCACACAACACAACAATTTTTCACATGGACGCATATAAACATGACTTTGGGACCTGACGACCTCTGGGCGAACCCCGCAGCAGTGGCCGATCTCCCCAGAGGATGGAAAGAGGGGGTGAGCAAGGCGAGGAACGTGCCAGACGGTGTCAATGCCAATCCTGAAGGAAGATTTGGTTGTTGGCAAAGTGCACACACCCAAATTATTGTTGCGATCTAAAGGAAAGGGTGGTGGGTCAGGCCACGTACCAAGTACTGCACTATTAGCCAAATCTCTATTTCTTAATGAATAATCTCATTAAATGAGGTCCATTACAATATTTGAAAATTGATCAGTATCAGAGACTTGCTAAGAAACTTGATTTTTGGTAGCTTTGAAATGCACAACGTGTTTTGAAAATATTTCACCAAAAACATTTTCAATTTTTTAACTAATAAAACTGCTGTAAACAAATTGTTTAGCAGTAAAATTTTCACAAATGACAATATTGGTGAACCGGTTGAGTGAGCGCCTCTGTAGAAAGCAGGTTAAGTTTACACGCCTTAAGATGGAACGATACAGTTAGGATACATACCCGGTTGGTTTGTGTGTATAACTTGTGCTATACGTGACGGACAGAAGCAAACTATATATTGGGAGAAAGGATATTTTTTCCGATCAGTTCAGTATCCTTAACATTTTTGGTGGACCATTCCAAGCCAAGATATGCTTCGTTGAAGAACAGCATTTTAAAACAGTTTTTTCGAATTTAACAGAACCAGAGTTAATATTACAAAATAAAAATTTAACTTAAGTTAGATACATTAAGCCCGGTTCACACTGCTGCGATAGGCGACAGACAATAGGAGAAAGGCGATAGGAGATAGGCGACAGGCGATAGGAGAAAGGCGATAGGTGATAGGCGACAGGCGATAAGGGATGGTGCCGTTCAGTTCACATTGAAAGAAAATTGCGATAGGCGATAGTGTATTTTTTCGATTTTTAACAGTGTTAAAAGGTTGTGCTGGCTTTTAAATCTGAAAAAAATCTCCTATTTAGCCGCAATTTCAGCTAGCATTACAGCATTACGGTTATTTATTCGAAGGAAGGCGGCGACAAAAAATAAAGATAGCCTTGAAAAGCTTTTCTTCATAGCTTTTTTGTTTTTGGAAAACCACCGGAGTTACAGAGCTCGGAGTAGCCACCTAGTCCTCCGGAGATTCGCCTTATTTTATGAATAATTTTGTGAGTAATAAAAAAGTGATGCTATAGAATATTTTATCAAAAATTTTGTAAACTAAATTTTATTTTTCAAAACTTATTATTATTATAAGCTTTAAATCGCTCGTCTAAGAAGCAAAACTCTGGAACTCCGGCGCTTTCTTTTTTTTTAAATGGCGGGAATTTCGCCTGTTTTAGATTTCGGCATTTTTCAAGCCTAAAGGCAAACCAAACGTAGCTGCAACAGTGTGTTAACGTGTTCATTAAACAACTATTTTTTTCTGTGAAAAAATAAGAATTATTTATAAACTACCACCTGAAGTTGATTTCTTACTTCAAATTTTCCATTTTCTGAATTTTGATTTGCTGATATGAGTGACATCAGATTCTCGTGATTTGAGTGGTAGTGGTTACTTAATGGGGGATACTTTTCAGTCCAACAAACAACAGTTGCAGCCACGTTGGGTTTACCTTTAGTTTACAATTTTATAAACCTTAATTGAAAAGAACTGCGTATTAAACTGATACAAAACTTACAAGTTTAAAAGAACTTCTGCAATTGATTTGTTGGGGGGAAATCGAAAATTTACAATAGCAAGAAGTATATAAGTTAAAACGTTTATTGATAAAGACATCGTACGTGAAGGCTTTCGGCTGTTTCTTCAGCCATTTTCAATTACATCTAAAATTAAATAATTATAAGTTAATTTACAAAAAATACTACAAATTAAGAAAATAAATAATAAGTATTAAAGTCAAGTAAATAATACATAATTACAAGAATAGAAAAAGAAACTAGTGAAATGAATTTACAAAACTTGATAAAACATACAAAATGAAGTAGAAGTTTGTGATAAATTAAAAACATATACAGAAGAATGTACATAAAATAGAAGAACATAAACTGCGCGAATTAAAACTGGTTATGGACTACCGACAATTAGACAAACAATTAAGACAAAAGGAACTTACTACTATGAATTATATTAAAATACAAAAAAATTGCTAAAACAAGCTTAAATTAACACTGGCAACATTCTTATTTAAAACAGGACTATCCCCTTTTATACATTAACTTTCTTTTACTCTCAGATTAAACTCATTAGAAGCGGAACATAAAACAGCAAAATCCTTAGACGTTGGATAATTCTTAAGCATATTACATGAAACAACATGATCAAATACAACGGAATCTTTTGGAACAATCTTTTTACTAGTTTTGGAAGAGATTTTTATATGTTCTGAGAATAAAGTGCCAAGGTGGCGAACCGTTTGGCCACAGTAAGTGGAATTGCACCCACTACACGTAAATTTATATACAACACTAGATCTCAAATCAAGCGGGATGTTGTCTTTATATGGAAAAAAGTTTGTTAAACGGACAGAAGTTTTAAACACAATTTTAAGCTCAAATTTAGGGAAAAAACGGTAAAACAGTTTTTTAAGCTTAAAACTAACGCGTGCGGAACTAACACCAGTATATGGTAAAGCAATCTATAGTGGTATTTTCAAATATATTTACCACTATATATTGCTTTACCATTGGTGGTGTTAGTGGTGTTAGTTCCGCACGCGTTAGTTCTAAGCTTAAAAAACTGTTTTACCGTTTTTTCCCTCAAGTTGAGCTTAAAATTGTGTTTAAAACTTCTGTCCGTTTAACAAACTTTTTTCCATATAAGGACAAGATCCCGTTTGATTTGAGGTCTATAGGCTAACCAAACGTAGCTGCTACAGTGTTTTCACGTGTTCAATAAACAACTATTTTCTTGTTTTATGTCACAAAATAAGAATTATTCCTAAAGTACCATCTGAAGTTGATTTCTACTTCAAATCTTTCATTTCCTGAATGCTGATTGGCTGATACGAGTGACGTCAGATCCTCGTGATTTGTGTGGTTACTTAATGGGGGGGCATTTTTCAGTCCAACGAACAACTGTTGCAGCCACGTTGGGTTTACCTTTAGTGTTGTATATAAATTTACGTGTAGTGGGTGCAATTTCACTTACTGCGGCCAAACGGTTCGCCACCTTGGCACTAGAATCTTAGAACATATAAGAATCTCTTTCAAAACTGGTAAAAAATTGTTCCAAAAGATTCCGTTGTATTTGATCATGTTGTTTCATGTAATATGCTTAAGAATTATCCAACGTCTAAGGATTTTGCTGTTTTATGTTCCGCTTCTAATGAGTTTAATCTGAGAGTAAAAGAAAGTTTATGTATAAAGAGGAATAGTCCTGTTTTAAATAAGAATGTTGCCAGTGTTAATTTAAGCTTGTTTTAGCAATTTTTTTTGTATTTTAATATATTTCGTAGTAGTAAGTTCCTTTTGTCTTAATTGTTTGTCTAACTGTCGGTAGTCCATAACCAGTTTTAATTCGCGCAGTTTATGTTCTTCTATTTTATGTACATTCTTCTTTATATGTTTTTAATTTATCACAAATTTCTACTTCATTTTGTATGTTTTATCAAGTTTTGTAAATTTATTTCACTAGTTTCTTTTTCTATTCTTGTAATTATGTATTATTTACTTGACTTTAATACTTATTATTTATTTTCTTAATTTGTAGTATTATTTGTAAATTAACTTATAATTATTTAATTTTAGATGTAATTGAAAATGGCTGAAGAAACAGCCGAAAGCCTTTAAGTACGATGTCTTTATCAATAAACGTTTTAACTTATATACTTCTTGCTATTGTAAAGTTTAAAAGAAGTTATAGTTTATTTTAAAAATTTATTTTTTTCAATTTTCTAAAATTTTTAAGGGTATAAAAAAACTTCTTCTGAGACCTTTTTTAAGATCTCCCGTACCCATATAATAAAATAAATAAAAATTGAAAAAAAAACTCCTGTTTCTATAATTTTAAAATAGTTCGCGAAATCAAAAATTTTGCTAGTCTGATAAAATGTCAATTAGAAAAAATTATACAGCAATCTTTGACAAGCGCGAAATCCCCACTTTTTTAATTAGAAGACTATATTTGTATGTGTAAGAAACAACTATAAATTTGAAAAAGTTGCGATTTCGCGCTTGTCAAAGATTGCTGTGAGTATGATTTTTTCAATTGACATTTCATCAGACTAAAAAAATGCAACAGTGCTGTGTGATTAAATCAATGTATAAACAAATCATTATCATGGTAGAAATTTTTATTCAGTAAGCAGCTGACCAAACCAAATGCAAATTTCCTATAGCTCATATAATGTCCATCTCAGACTAGTCCAGATCTTTTCTGTCTAAACATACGCCCGGGGAAAAATCGCCCCTTTTTGCTGCTCAATTTTTAGAGCATTTTTCAAGGCTAGTTTACCACTTTTTTTGAATTAAATTTAAAACTAGCCTAATAAACTATAGTTTTAGCTGCGCAATGACATATGTTTATAATTTATAATATATAATCATTCGGTTGCCGCGATATAGTTTTTAACAGTTTTAATATTATGAACAAAACACATTATCTATCAATAAAAAGTAGTTCCTAAGATTTATTGCGCAATTTTCTACGATTTACAAAGAACCCATGTTTTTTTTCTCGCTCAATCAGTAACGAGGGAGGAATACTGGTTTTAACATATAAGCGTTCGAAAAATAATATATTAATAATAAGGAGAAGAAGAACATAATACTAAATTTACCGACGTTCTTTAATTATAGTTTGCGCGGTGCCGTGCGGCTTAGTCTCAGTGTGGCGCTGCCGCGCCACCGATAATTTATTTATGATAAAAATAAAAACCAATAATTAGAAGAAGATGAATTTGAATTACAAAATTTACCCACGTTCTTTAATTATAGTTACATATTGCGGTGCAGTGGCGCTCCAGACAAAGTGTTGCACCCCTGCAACGATGATTGGATTTGTATTTTTTGAAATATAAATAATAACAAGAACAAAAAGATAATAAACATAGATTACAAAATTTACCAGGTGCTTTAATTATAGTTGTCGCGGTGCCGTGGGGCTAAATAGCAGTGGGCGCTCCCGCGCCACTAATGATTGCAATATTTTTTTGGAATTAAAAAATTAGAAGAAGAAGATGACGAACATAAATTACAAATGTGGCGAAGAGCGCGTGGTAGGTTAGTAAATAAATTTACTAAATATAGCTAATCATAAGTTGTCATTCCGCCCAGCTTTCATGCGCGTTTCATGTCGTATTCAAATTACAGTAGTTTTGCGCCGGTCGCAGCGCGTGTCATTTTAAACCATTTCAAGCAGGTTTTTTGCTCCGCACAGTGATAGGCATTCGGGGTTTCTTATTATTGTTTTTGCGCTTATACTTGGTGAGTAGCCGGTCTACCGTTTTGATTGGAACCCCCCCATAAGTCGGCAGACTCGCCATAGGTTGGTTTTGTATATTTAAGCCTACTTTTACTGTGATTTTCGTTAGGAAGCCGACTTCTGCAGCTGGTCAAGGCCAGCTTAGGTAGGGAAACTTGTTGAGAGGAAATAACCCGGTGGCTGACCAGGGTATTTCCATGAGATAGGAATTCCCCGGCGACAAAAAGACAAACACCTTTTGGCGGAATGGCTCCAATGCAACAATAAACTGGTGCAGGTATCCTTTCAGAAAATTGCACATAGAGTCAGTTAGTTAAATTTTTAAGTTTTTGTGCTTTTAAGTTTAGCAGGTTTAGCGCCCTCGCGGAGACGGTTGTCAACAACCCTCTCCGTCTAACTTCTCGTGTTACACTTAAGTGTTTTCGTTTACCAAATTTCCTTAAAACCTTAAAATGAACTTTTTTTTGTTAAAAACCACTACTCACAAGTTCTCTGCGCGTAAAATAGTGCTTCGGCACATAGTGTACGAGTGATATAAATATAAATATAAATCAAAATCTATATATAAATTTAATCTAAATCTAAATTTAACTTTTTTCTTTAAACTTTTAATTGTATTTTTCTTTTACTTGCACAAAAATTGCTCGTGTTTTTCAGGCCAAAGCCTTGTTCATTTTTGCTCAATCATAATTTGATTTACGTAAAATAATAGTTACTAACATGTACGCCGCAACGCGGGTGGTTACCGTATTGTAATTTTTCTAATAAATCAGTCAGTGTAACAATTGCAAACAAACACTCCGCATAATAACCGTTCACAATTTACAAAAACAACCTGACTTTAACACGAGACAAAGCATAATACCGTAGTGAACAATCCTACATGACACAACAACACGGTGGTTTTCCATTGCCAATACCTCCTTATTTCCACAAATAATTACGCTTGTAATCTTAATGTTTTGCAAAGGATTAAACTTGTGTGTGAACCCAACTATTTACTGTAAATAGTTCAGTAAGGCTATTTGATTATATCAGTTGAGACCTTGGTGTAACTTTTTGTGGGACTTAACCTTGAGTTAGGTTCACTATTCTCCTTTCATTTTCACACCCGTTACACTTAGGTTTCGTTGACTATAGTTAGATAACACTCGAGTTTACGCCTTTGATTGGAATTCATATAAATCCATTTTTACACAAGCTCCGGCAGAATATTTGAAAAGGGGACTGAGACAACAGTCCTCTTTTTCTCTTTTTCAGACTTCGGCTGTTCAACCATATTGTTAATGTTCCAAGGGCAATATATGCTTCTTTCTAAATTAACCCGCCACTGTTCTGAAAGAGACTGTTTTTCATTCCTGTAACTTTTTGAAAGGAATTTATTAATAAATTTCCCCAAAATAACTTCTATATCTCACCCCAACACGTTAACGTTTTGCGCCAAACTTATCGCTCTGCGAAGAATACAATCTTTGTTCTACACCAATGGAATCAGCTTGAAGAAGTCTTACCAGATCTCAAGTTTTTGTCGGGCTGAAGCCTTCAGCCTTATCTACTTTTCATACCTGACACGGTAAGGTTTCATTCTAACCTTATCCTTTTTAGGTAAATACTACTTTCAATCAAGAAGAAAACCATGTACTTGGCGAAATCTGACAAATTTTCCAGTACTTTTTGAAAAGGCTGTCACCACCAGCCTAATTTATTTAGCTCCCAACACGGTTGTGTTTTACTGTGATTATGTTATATAGAAACTGTACGCAACACGGTTGTCTTCATTGTCAAAATCATAAAAATAACCATTTTTGTATGAGCAAATACAATAACCACTCCAATTTCCGTTAACCCGTCACCTTGCTGTTTCAAGTTAATTAAATAAATAACCGTCGTCAAATTCTTGGATTTTCACGACCAAGTGCTCTTTGTTTGACAACATACATCAAGAACTTTTTGCAAGGTTGACTAAAATTCAACCTTCTTTTTTCGCACTCATAAGGTTAATGTTCCGAATTAACCTGATACTTGCCAAAGTAAAATAATTTACGAAGCAGAACACTTCTGATTCTATCAATTCATTAGTGTGCGTTGTTTTTGAAAGCTGGAAAATCCCCAGCAGCTAACCTCTACTGTACCCCCGCTACCGTGTCCCAACTTGACCACAAGGTCAAGAGGGTGTGTCGTGTATTCCAGCACGCAGGGTCAACTAATAATAATATGTGCCATTTTCTATAATAATTAACTGAGCTATTTAAAAAGGGAAAACGCTGTAGTGTTTTTGAGGACAAGAAAGGGAAGTACCACGTGTAATGGCGGCAAGCTCTCAATACCGGCTAGACCCTTGTTTGCCCATTACATACTGGAGTCAATAACTAAAGGCTTGGTAATTTTCCTGTTACCACCGTGGTTAATCAATCAATCAACCAATTTTAATTTTCCCATCTAAATACAATGACAGGAAAGACACAAAAGCTAGTAAAAATACTGCACTTAGACTTGTATCTACCTATTTAATCACATATAAATATAAATATAATTATAATAGCATAAAAAACAAGTAACATGCCCACCCATCACACCAACCAACCATGAATGTACAAAAGAAGCCGCCAGCATTATGTTTCTGAAAGGATTCAGGACTCCATCAAAAACACAACACAAACGGCAACCCTAAACCAACATAGCAAGATTGCTATGATGGGTAAACAAATAATTGGAAAACAGTTTAAAAAAATAGATAAAAAACTAATATTAATATACATTGTAAAATTGGTTATTTTGAAACAACTGTTGCAGTACATTTGGTTCACGTAATTTTCTATAAAAACTTCCCCTACTTTGCTCACAAAAATTAGTATTTAAACAATTTCACAACCTTATTGACTGTCTAAGTGCAGAAAAATCAATGCGCATAATGGTAGCTCATTTTTTTCCCTTTTCAATGCTTTCTTTTTTTGTCATTTTTTTCTCAATTTTTTTCCAAAAATTTCGTTTTTACGCTGACCTGAAGTAATCCTTGCATCTAGGATTTTGTGTATTATTGTATGATATATATGTACCTGAGGTAGTCCCCCACCCAGAAACATATGTGAGGCAAGGATTACACACGTTATTTTTTTCTGTCATTAAAACTCATTCAGGTTTAAAGCAATTATAATGAGTTTACAAAGGACACCACCACCTCCAACCAAGGACTCAACTCAAGGTCTCAACTCAAGGCGAGGTTCGGTGGCTGATCCTGGTCTTGACCGGTCAGCAGGTAGGAAGGATATGTATAAACATGTTTCAGGTACCCATTCGGAAATGGTAAATTTTGATTTCCAAGTACTAGTACAGTAGGACCGCGGGGCATTCTGTCGAGTTTCTCCGGCAACACTGCTCAACAACCCACTTGCGATTCACTTCAGGGGGAGGACAGGTTATCCGAGCGCCCAGCTGACCCTACTTTTTCCGTCAGTGAGGAACCAAAATGAGTATGACAAAAACCTGGAAGAGCGACCACTATTGACAAAAAAGAGAAGCAGCGCCGTTTGGAAATAGCCAAAGAATGCAAGGAATGGGCTAAACGTCGCCAGCTACAACGGGATACTTCAGTTAAAAAAAGTCGGTTCGCTTGAGTAACCAGTCAGGAAGGGCAAACTGACTCGCGTGAAGGCCTTGAGGGAGTAAATATATTCAGTAATCAGGGGGGAAACCTTCACTTAGAAGAAGAAGAAGGCGAGGTCTTCTCAGCAAGTGGGGCGCCTCGTGATAATGAAGGGCCGCATAAAAATACTAAAAATACTAAGAATCGTAGGATCGTTCCTAATGAGCAACTATCAAGTACTGGATCTTCTGAGGATTCCGTAGGTAGCCAACCTCTTTCCGCTCAGGAACGGAAAGTGAGGTGTTCTCGGTATAGGGGGAACTCTCAACCCAACCCTAAAATTTCAAATGTTGAACAGCAAGTAGCCAATTTGGCACAATTGGTTGGAAATGCAATGTCCCTCTTTTTAGAAAACCAAAAACGACTTCAAAAAGTTGAACAAGGTCAGCATGAAGTAGCAGGGTTGAGTAGTGGCGCGCGGGGTTATCCGTCCGCCCCTATCCACCCCAAAACTTCTGTTGGCTCTGTTCATAATTTTCAAACGGAACCTTCTCGGAGATCTAATTATCAAGTTTTCACTTGCAATCAAAAAACCCCAGTACAACCTATTTTGCAACAAAAGAAAATCCAATATATGAAATACAACTTTGCCAAACTCTTGTCCCCTTCCCTTAAGAAATTCAGCGTGGATAAAAATACAATTGCTTTCAAAGCTTGGCTAAGGGAATTTCAATTGATCATTGAAGCAGGTGGAAGAATTTCTTGGGAAGACCGGATACTTTACTTTACTCTATTAACCAAACATGGATTGATGGATTAACCAAACAGACTTACATACGTGAGGACTATAGTTTAGTCATTGAACAATTACAGAAAACCTTTGAGGATTTGACCGGTTCTGTTGCAAATCAACTCCATATGAGAGTCCAAGCTAAAAATGAGTCAGTAGAGCAATTCGCGGCGCTAATTTTTAAGTTAGTTAACGCAGCCTATCCAATAGAAAGTTATTCTCTGGAACAGCGTGCTGAAAACCGTATACGATATTTTTGGAATGGTCTTAAAGACACTATTAAATGAGAATTAGGTATGGTAGATCTTCCACATAAATACACCGAAGCTGTTCGCAAAGCTAGTAAGGCTGAAGACTTAATTAAAGCTGATCAAAATAAGAAGTCTCTCGTTGCATATTCAGTGCCCCCAACTTATTCTCCACGTGGTGGGGGAGGTTTCTACAACCGCGGGGGGAGGAACATGCGCGGCATGTCTCGTCAGAACACAAATAATACTAATAATCCACGAAATCAGAGTGGGGCAAACCCCCCTCCTAATTACCAACAACAAGGGGCAAGTAATCAGGTGGTAAATCCTTCTTTTGGGAATGTCCGTCAAGGATGTTGGACGCCAGATGGCCGGCCAATCTGCGATTATTGTGGTCTTATAGGACATAATAGTCCTTTCTGCTGGTATAAACCGGGAAACAATAGGGGTAATTATTGGGAAATCAAAACCATAATCCAAATAATAGGTTTAACAATCAGTCATTTAGTAATAATAACAATAATAATTCTGGGTATAGTGATGTAGGACAACAAGGTTATTAAAACCAAACTAATTATGCGCAAAATTAAAATAATTACTCACAGAACGTCGTTTCTCAAGAAGGTAATTATTCACAACAAAATTTTAATAATTCTGCAAATTGTGGTTATACGCCTCATGTTAATCAGCCAAACATGAGTCACGGTAACTACCACCATGTGCAACAAGGTCCTTCAAATCAAGTAGCGGCTATCGCACCACCCGGTAATACGGGGGGTCCGAGCGTCACTACAGCAACTGTAGATACTTGGGTTCCACCTACAGTTGGGTCGGTTGGACCTGCTTTTCTCTGGGAGGAGGGGGACCGGTATGGTTTTTCTCTATTTTGAGAAGAGGCCCCAGCTGTTACGGACCAAAGAGGGAACTCACCAAAAGCATCAAACATTTTGGGACCAAGACCAAAAACACAAACAAACCAATCCAATTTGCTTGTAATTATTTAGACACAGTTGCTACTAACCCGTACAGCTTAAAAAAAATTTTATAATTTACTAATATGTTCATCACAACAAGGTTGGTTACCGTAGTAACATTAGTAATAAATCCTCTGGTGTAAAAAGTGTAAACAAAACACTGGGCGGCGCGGCACGCCCTCATTAATCAAACACACATTTACAAATTATGAGAATAATTGTAGACACGAGTAACATAAATATGCGGTAACACAATATATCCTATACAACATAACCAAAACACGGTGTTCCAATTTAAGCCAAAACCTCCGCCCAATTTAAATAAATATACAATAATTTTTATGTTTCATGAAAGATAGAATCCGGGTAAGGAACTAAAACCCTCGCAAATAGACAATTTAAAGCTATTTATCTACACAAGGCAAAACCTGTGTGTAACTTTTTGTGGTGCTTAACTGGAGAGTTAAGTACACTTTTCAATTAACTAATTTTTCAATTTGTTACACTCAGGTTTTGCCTTATAAATAATTCTCCATCTTGAGTTCTAACCATCATCTGAAGATCAACAACAAATCCCTTGTTTCAGCAACATTTTACTTTTTGAAGGGACTGTGCAAGCAGTTCCAAGGTAAAAACTTATTCCTTTTTCGCTCCCGTTCCGTTAATGTTCCACAGGTTAAATAATTGGTTTACTGGTCAATTGCATAATTAGTTAGTGTTTCTGGTAATTTGCTGAAAATTGCTTTTTCAAACGTTCAGCTTTTTTCCATATTTTTGTAAGAGAACTGCCCTCAGTTCCCCAATCTAACTCATTTTTGCCCCAGCTGCCTAAATGTTTTGCAAATTACATATTTTCAGCAAATAAAATACGTTTGCTCAACACAAAACCAAAGAGTAAACAGAACTCTTAGCGCTATTTTTAACAGGACCAAACTCCTAGTCCTTAAGTTTTTCGTTCCTTTAAACTAAAATACTAGTTTATTTTTCAACCAGTTGAAGTAAGGTTTCAGCTTAACCTCAACTTCTTTCCGGTCAGGATTTGATATCAAGCCACAGCTGTGCACAAGAGCTGTCATCACAAGACTGTAAACTTTTTGAAGGAACTGTTGAGACAGTTCCAACCTACACAATAGTTTCATTTTTGCACTTGTGAAGTTTATATTTCACAATAGGGTTAAGAACAACTAGTCATTTCATCTTCATACTTTAATAGATAATTGGACTGCCTAGTTCTTTTTAATCGATTGTAACTTTTTGAAGGAACTGTCTTTGACAGCTCCTATTTATTTCCGTTAAAATCTCACCTGTCCAATTAATGTTACATTGTATAAATATTTGCTATTGCCTAAAATAGTTAGCACAACGCCAGGAAGAGGACTCACAACAAAAATCTGGTTAAAATACGTTTTTAATTTTTGTAGGACTGATCTTCAGTCCTGACTTTCTGCTTACCCAACACGGTAATGATTTATGGGAGTTGCATAAGCTAAGCGAAATTACTTTACACATCTACCTTGATTTCGAACCCGATTTCCAGAAGAACTTGTGCTCATATTAATTTTTGAATTGGTTGTTAACCGGCGAAATCTTCTCCGCACTGACCGAGGTTATGTTTCAAAAGAAACATAATAAAGTTGCAAAATAATCCGGAGTGTGTAGCGGAATGTAATTAGATTGGTTGGCTTTTGGTATCTTCGCCAACATCCCTATTTTTTTGGAGCTGGGAAACCCCCAGTGATAGTTAACTTTATCCCCACGCGGTGTTTTCGACTTAACCCAACAGTTAAGAGGGTGTGTCGAATAGCTCCCCTTAAAAACTCTATACTGCCTAAAACGACAAATACGTGCCATTCCTTTACTGATTGTAAGGGAATAAAACTGAGCTATTTGCATAAGAGTAAATTTGTAGCAAGGGAATACAGAAGTGCCACGTGCAGCGAGTGACAAGTTCACAATACCAGCTGGTCCCTGTCTGCCCGTTATACAAATCAAATTTCTATAATGCCTTGAATACTCTTTTAATACAAAACTACTCTTTCAATCTTAATCTACCTCAAATTAAATATTTTGGTTTCTCCAGACCAATTCAACAACATTTGTTAGTATCTAATTTTTGTTAGTTAGAAATATCTAGTTTTTGTGCACATAAAATTTCTTGTTTTGGTGGTAAATAATGCATTTAAAATTTCGCATGATTTTAAACTAAGGTGTGCTTTGGAACTACTGTATTACTAAATATTTTGATTAATTTAAAAATACATGTATTCTAGTCAATCTAAGACAAAGCCAAAAGCTTAAATTTAAAATTTTGTTCAAAATCAATCAGTAATAAACAAATAGGCATATTTTTCAAAAAAGCGGCTACACTGGACATTTAAAAACCAATCTCCAAAAAAAAACCATTTCCGAAAAAACACCATTTTCAAAATAAAAACACTCTCTAAAAAAAGAGTTTTGTGGACATTTAAAAAATTACTCTCCCATTGTTTAATACAATCCTTGTTTCTTCCGTTTGAACCAAAAATAACTTTAGACAAACCAAAATAGTTATTTAACTCATTTTAAATGTTGGTTTTTATAATTCGAAACTTTTGATTGCTTATAAAATAATTCACAGATGAAATAAAAAAACTACAACTTAAAAGAAATGTCCTATTAATTTGTTACTGGTTGAAATAAAGCAAAATTAAAAAAAAGGTTTTCGCTACCTAAGGTTGTTTTCTGCAAAGTTTTATCAAAATTCATTTAGTATTAATTAATTTTTTATAAGATGCCCATTCTCTTGCAATAATTTTAGTTTATAATTTTAATTTCATTTTTTTAAAAAGTTCTTTCTTAAATTTGTAATTTCTTTTAAAATCTGTAGTTGACGCAATGCTTTTTAAATAGCCCCAGTGTGATCGGAGCTCCGGAGCTCCGTCTTTTTTTTGTATAAATTTTATGAATAATTAAAAAGTAATTCCATAGATTATTTTATGAAAATCTTTTTGTAAACTATTTTTTTTTTAAATAAAAAGGATCATAAAAAAGCAAATAGAATAATTTTTTAACATAATTGAAGCTAATATACATAAGTACGAAGTCCTTTAGGGCTGTCTTGTTGATGATTAAAATTAAAATCGTTAGCTTGTTGCATGGCGTTTTAAGACAGAAATATCGTTTTTACCCAATAGTATTTAGATTTCCTGCTAAAGGCCTGTGTTTTATCAGGTTGAAACGTAAAATAAAACTATTTACTACTTATTTCTGTCTTAAAAGAAGCTGTTCATGCAACAAGCTAACAATTTTAATTCTAATATACATAAGTTTGAAATCGCTGATTTAATGGTCGGAGTTGCGGAGATATCTTCGTCTTAAATGGCCGAAACTTAAGAGCATGATATTGAGGTTCGGAACAACAAGTACATATATTTATGTTTATAAAAGCGTGTTATTTCGTATTTTTTTACATCAACCGATGATCGAAATGAACGAAAATTTAAAATTCTTACAGTTTGTTTGATAGTAAGACAACCTCCCGGATTTTGGAGAAGGTATACCCAGAAATGTAAGAAAAGTAAGGCCCGTGTATTTTAGGGTGTATCCCTCAAACCCCAATTCGTAGTGTTTAAAACTGGAAATAAATGGATTTCTTTTAATTATACAAATATTTTGCACAAAAAGACTGCACACAGGAAAATGATACAAGTTGATGAATGTATTTTTTTTTCATTTTTTGAGGGGCCAATTTCATAAAGACCTTTGTAAATTTTCATTTTACAACTCTCCGCCTATTTCTTGTGAATTACATGATAGAGGATATACGACAGGGCAAATATTAATCGGTCAGCGGAGATGAAATGACGTGGCTGCGACCAATCAGCGCAGAGCAGTGCGCGGAGATGGTCCCCCTGGATTACAAGTCGAAAAACCTTTATCATATATTTTACAAAAAATAGGCGGCGATTTGTAGAATAAGAATTTACAAAGGTTTTTATGAAACAGGCTCTAGGACTGAAACGAAGCGGGACTCAAACGAAGCGGGACTCAAACGAAGCGGGACTCAAACGAAGCGGGACTGAAACGAAGCGGGACTGAAACAAAGCGGGACTGAAACGAAGCTCGCGTTGATTTTTTTCCGAGACTCAAACGAAGCTGGAGTGAAAATTGGCAGATTCCGTCTAATGATGCTCCTGGAAGCTCCTAGCACCGGAGCTTTAGAGCGGAACTCCGGTTTTCAGAACTCCAGAGTTTTGTCCTATTTTGTACTAATATCCCCAATAATTAAATAGTAATGAAATGATTTATTTCCACAAAATTTTTTGTAAAATTAATTTTTTTAAAACTTATTAATCTTTCACAAAAAGTAGTTTCAAATTTTTCGATTTTAAAATCAGCTAGGTACCTGTTTATTTGCTTTAACAGAATTCAGCAAACGTCCATGTTAAAAGCTTGTTGAGTTTAAAAAAATTGTTTCAAAATATTTTCCATGTGAAATCCATATTAGCAGATAACAGAGTTTTAAATCACCTTAATACGTCGTAAAGTGATATTTAAGTAAAAAAAATAAAAACTAAAAATATAGCGCGGAGCTGAACGGGGTATGAAATACAAAATAATTTTTAATGCAAACAACGTAATCTTTCATCACTGGTAGTTTATAAAGTTGTTTTTTTCAAATTTAAAGTCAGGTAGGTATTTATTTATTTGTATTAACAGTGTTCAGCAAACATCCTGTTTACAAAAAAAACACAAAAAAAGTATAAAAAGGTAAATAGCAACCGATGAAATGCATAACTAACTTTGTTTTCCGATCGAATTTATTATTGTTTTGAGGTTTTATTTTGAATTTTTCTAAAAAGCCTTTAGTTTTTCAGTATAAAAAACTATGATTCTCCATCTAATTTTGGCGTCGTTGATCCTGGTTGTTGCAAAGTAATTTTTTTTTTCAGATTTATGTGATAATAAACGGTATTACGTCAGAATTTTAAGGAAACTGCAATGTCGCATAATATTCGTGATACCGTCATATACGTTTTCCTCTATAGGAACGATTGTGGGAGGAGCTAAAAATTTTAGATCTCTACGTTCGTTGGAGATCAATGTTTTTCCTAAGCGCTTATTGGTTGAAATTGATTGTATAACGTCATAACTTTGTGAAGATCTTTAACACTGAACAACCCGTTTAAATGGGAGGGTTTTGTCCATCGGGTTATGCTTTGAAACATTACTTTTTAAATAAAACAAAAAAGAACAAAAAATTCATACAAAACGTTAATGAATAAAACAATAAAACAACGAAAACTGTTTTAAAATAAATTTGAATGTTAATCAAACCGTACAAAAACTTAAAAAAATCTTTTCAAATAATTTAAAAATTAAATTATTTTATTTTTTTATTATACAATGAGTAAAACTATTTTAGGTATAATTTGCAGCAGACTATCATACATAAAAAAATAAAAAAAACATATATGGATATGAAAATTGGAAAGCCAGGAAAGCAAAAAAAGTGGGGTGATATTATAATATATTTAAACGAAAACTGCGATAATTGAGTAAAATTTGCGGCAGTAGGAAACGAGCCGGAGCAATAAAATCTCTAAAACCTATCCCTATCCTTACGAAAAAGCCTAAATCTAATCCCAAACCCTTTTTAAATTTTGGCTCTTAGCTCTCAGTTCGGCGGCTACAAGTTTCATAAAATTTTCTGGCGGCTTCAAGTTCCCCGCTCACACAGCTCAAAAACCTCGTACTGCTATATGTGTAGCAGTAAGATTGCACTTTCTATTCTGGGAAAGGTGTATGTGACACGAAAGGTAGAGGGTCCACTCAAAATTATAGTCTTGAAAACATGAAAAGAAAAAACCTAAGTGAACATGTTTAATGTTACCAACGGCTTGGTTGATTTATTATTATTATGTTATGTACAGATTGAAACTGTAATTGGAAATTGACCAATTAACTCGTTTGATCACATTTAACACACATTTTCTTTTTTTCTATGGTTGAATTATATCTGGCTGACGCTGAAAATTAGAATGCAGACATGAAGGGACCAATTAAAATTATGCGGTAATGACTTTTTAAAAAAAACAAATAAGAACGCAGAATATTTTTTTAATTAATCCTTTTCACAAAATATACAAAAATTAACCAACTTTGACCTTTAAAAAGTTTGCATTCAGGTTACAAATTAAGTATTTTGATAAATAAATATTAAAATACAGTTTTTTATCTTTGTTATTAATCCACTTTAGTGAAAAATTTTGAATTTTTTTGTTGTTAAATAGTCGATTCACTACTGCAAATATCGCGGTCAGCTAGATTTTATTTGCCTATAGTTCTATTTTTCATTTGGTTTTACCGCTTAGTAATCCTGAAACTCTGATAGTAATCGTGCGGCGCTTTGAAACTCAAAAGCCTAAATGGCCCCAGACCCAAAAGCTGATATTTGAGATAAGAACATAACGTAACACTAATATACATAATTTTAAGTATATTGCATTTAGCGCAGCGGACTGCACTTACTACAGAAGCCAAAATAAGATCCAATGTGGATCCATTACTTGTTCCACAGTCAATCCGGGATCCAGTAAACTTCCCAGCGGCTTTTACAGAATCGGGGCCAGGCGTACCCACAAAGGTTAGACTATTTTTATACGGGAGTGGCAAGTGACAACACGTTCGCACCGCAGCAACAAGTGATGATGTAACGGTGTAACGTGATATCACTTGTCACTCCCGTGTGGACCAGCCTTATGTGTAGGTTTTCTAGGGAAAAAAACAAAAACAAGAAAGCATACAGAACAGAACTTAGATTTCATGGTTTGAAAATTTTATATAGGCAGTTTTTTCTTAAATTAGTACGTTACAATCCTAACCCTAGTCTTCAAATTCAAAACAAAAATCATAAAATACACAACAACAAACAATTTAAATTTAGGTTAATGCGTTTTTCAAAAGCGGATTTGAAAAGCAAATGTGAAAATGCTTAAGATTGTTTTAACTACAAATTACTGTAAAATTTAAGTAAAAACATTTTTCAGTGTGTTATTTTGTTGGTTGTGTAAAATAATTAAAATTTCGAATTATTTTTTAATCCCGTCCTTGACAAAATATACAAAAATGAGTGAGCTTTAGAAAATTAAAAAATTATTATTTCTGTAACAAAATGATACCTTAAAAAAATATTGAAATAAAGTACTTAAAATTTTTTAATTATTAACTAGTTTTTGTTAATTTTTTTGGATTGTTTTGTTATAAAAATCAAAGATAATGTATATTAATTGAAATCATATTAAACGTTTCGAAAAATGACAATTGTTATCATCAGTAATATCTAAAATACAAAAAATTATAAAACCAACAAAAATAAACAAAGCATAACAGTTCTATGCTTATTTTTCGCCTGTTTATAATTTTTTGAATTTTAGATATTTTACATAATAATTCTAAAGTTTTACTATTATATTTAATGGTTATTATTGTATTTATATTGTACATACATAATTCACACAAAATATATAATAAACATAACATTCTCATAGGTATTAATTTTATTTATGCGTTACATACATTGTTTATATTTAATAAGTCCATAATCTGACCCTGTATATAATTTTCTGAACTTATATTAATAACACTTCTAAAGCTTAAAAACATATAAGTATAACTTTTAACTTTTTTAGCAGTAAACATTCCATTTAGTTTGTTTGTTGAAAATTGTTAATAAAAATTTAATTCATCGCATAAAAATATTTAGTTTAATTTACAATGGTTTAGCGCGTAAATTTAAAGAGTTATATTTTTATCTAAACAATTATTTTTGTAATTGTTTAGATAAGAATATAAAAATTTTCCAAAAGAATTGTTTTAACAAAATATCATGTTTTTATAGAAAGACGCCATATTTTTAGGGGTTGGTTGGATGGACTTATACAAACAGATATCTTCCACGAATAAGTACGGTACAGGCTATTGGGATTACTCCACAAGAATTCCCGAAGAATCCTGCAGGGGGTAAACAAATAGCTTACAATATGATTTATTTAGTTTACAATAATTGCTTTGTTACTTTTTAAATAATTTTATACAATAATCAATATTTTTAAAAAAATTAAACAAAATTTTTTAAATTTAATCCAGAAAGTTTGGTTTTAGATCCTTTTCCTCGTAAGTTTGAGATATTTAGAAGATGGCGTCGCTTGAGAATGAATGAATTTTCAGCGCCTGGTTATTTTCGCTTCTACTTTGGTTCGTCACACCATTTACAAAAAATAGGCGTGGTTGTTTTGACAAAAAAAAAACACAGAATCGTTATAAAAATACTCGTAACTGTGACTCTTTTTGTCCTTTATCAGACAAAGAATATAAACTTTATAAAGAGTCAGAATCACATTGATTTTATACTGATTATGACTCTTTGTGTCAGAGTAACGACGAATCGCAATCGCCGATATATTTTTAACAATAAGATTATTAACAAGAATACCGACAACAGGTTATAATAATTTTTTTAAGTAAGTCAGTAAGATTTTTTTATTTAGAGGTTTCGGTCTTCATCACGGTTTGGTGAGCAGAGGCTGCATCACCGTGAGAGACACCCAGTGCTTTAACAGAATCGCCAGCAGAATCGGGTCGTCACAAATAAGCTTCAATGTTAAGGAATGTCCGTCATACTTTAAATGCAAATTGTTTATGTGCGAAAGTGAGAGCAAACTTAACACTCTCAGTCGTCAATATGTAGGCAGTCTGGAGTCAAGAAACTGAAAATGTGATAAATATATTATATTTGTTGATTGCGTTTTTTATAATTTTTTATTTACGCGTCATAGTTAAACTGAACATCATGTAAGTATATTATGTATAGATAATTATATAACATACACAAAAACAAAAACAACACCACAACACCCAAAAAACAAAAAAAAAAACAATATAAAATATAGATTCAATAAAAATTATGTACATTTTAGTTCCATTTATTTATTGAATCATAAAAAATAAAATTAATACGCACTATCAAAAAAGTAACAGAGATTTAATTAGCGAGCTTAGAATATGTAAACAAATAACAGATGTGATTATTTTTAAACAAACGTGAGAACAAAGTATTTAGAACCGACAATTCTGAGTAATTCTAAAATTTCTGCAATAATCTGTAAATACATTTAAAAAAACTTTTTTTTAACAATAAGTCATTTAAATATGAATTTAGCAAAAATCCTTTGAATTTCAAAATACATTGGAAAAAAATACGAAAGCAACCCGAGTTTCAAATATTTAAAAATAGTTTGAGCATTTTAATGCCCAATTAAACGCAGGTAAATACTAACTAAATCTTTTAATCCATCTTAAATTATGTAGTTTAAAGCTTGTTTTTTTAAAACTCAAAAATTAGTTATTTAATTGAACAATTGAAGCGAACATCCTTTTAAAAAATGTTGTTAATTACACATATAAAAAGCAGGGTGGGATTCTGGAGGAATACATAAAAATTTTTGTTACTATTCTGTAGAGTTTAAAGTTTTTTTTTTAAAGTTTCGTGGTTGAAAGAAACATCATGATTTTTCAGATCACTGTGGTAACAATGGTGTTTGTAGTTGCAAAGTAATTGTTTAGTGCTTTCTTAAGTTTAATGTAGTGAATATCAGGGAAGAGCGCGGAGCGCTCTTTCCCTTATATTAAATGGGTTAAGTGACTAATCATCGGTGGTGCGGGGTGCCACACTGCAATTTAACCCACGGCACCGCGCCAACTATACTTGAGAACGTGAGTAAATTTTGTAATTCATGTTCATCATCTTCTATTATTATTATTATTTTTACTTTAAAAATTATAGTTGCAATCATTGGCGCACGGCATCGCGCCAACTATATTTAGAGAACGTAGGTAAACTTTGTCTGGAGCGCAACTGTACCGCACTAACTATAATTAAACAACGTGGGTAAATTTTGTAATTTAAATTCATCTTCTTCTTCTTATTATTTTTTTTTAAAAAAAGTATATCTCAGCAATGGAATGATTATAAACATATGTCATTGCGCAGCTAAAACTATAGTTTATTAGGCTTTTTTTTAATTTAATAAGAAAAGTGGTAGACTAGCCTTGAAAAATGCTCTAAAAATAGAGCAGGAAAAAGGGGCTATTTTTCCCCAACGTATGCTTAGACAGAAAAGATGTGGACTAGCCTGAGATGGACATTATGTGGACTATAGTAAATTTGCATTTAGTTTGGGCAGCTGCTCACTAAATAAAAATTTCTACCATATGATAATGATTTGTTTATACATTTATCTAATCACACAGCACTGTTGCATATTTTGTTTTAGTTTGATGAAATGTCAATTGAAAAAATCATACTCACAGCAATCTTTGACAAGCGCGAAATCGCCACTTTTTCAATTTGAAGGTTATATTTGTATGTGTAAGAAACAACTATAAATTTGAAAAAGTGGTGATTTCGCGCTTGTCAAAGATTGCTGTGAGTATGATTTTTTCAATTGACATTTCATCAAACTACAAAAAAAAATGCAACAGTGCTGTGTGATTAGATCAATGTATAAACAAATCATTATCATATGGTAGAAATTTTTATTTAGTGAGCAGCTGCCCAAACTAAATGCAAATTTCCTATAGTCCACACAATGTCCATCTCAGAATAGTCCACATCTTTTCTGTCTAAACATACGTCCGGGGGAAAATCGCCCCTTTTTCCTGCTCTATTCTTAGATCATTTTTCAAGGCTAGTATTAAAATTAGTAAAATTAAATTTTTTGTTAAATAAATTAAAGATTAATGCTGATATCCTATTGTTGATTGTTATTTTTATTATGTTTAATGTTTTTTGAAACTCAAACTTTAAAAAATTTCAAAGAAGCTTTAAAAGCGTGCTTAAAACTAACTTAAAACATAATAAGCTAAAGCCTAATAATTTAAGGTGATGCGCTTTAAAACTACCTACCTAACTGGCTTAAGACCCAAAGGCTGATATTTGACCACAACATAACACTAATGAGGTAAGACCACAACGTAACACTAATGTACATAATTTTAAAGTATATTGCATTTAGCGCAGCGGACTGCACTTACTACAGAAAACAAAATAAGATCCAATGCGGTTCTATTACTTGTTCTACCGTGGATCCGGGGTGGATGTTTGGATGGATGGTTGGATGGAGCCGTAAACTTCCCATCGGCTTTTACAGAATCGGGGCCAGACGTACCCACAACGGTTAGACTATTTTTATACTGGAGTGACAAGTGACAACACGTTCACACCGTAGCAACAAGTCACGATGTAACGGTGTAACGCGATATCACTTGTCACTCCCGTGTGGACCAGCCTTATGTGTAGGTTTTCCAGGAAACACAATAACAAGAAAGCATACAAAACAAAACTTAGATTTTATAGTTTGAAAATTTTATATAGGCAATATTTTCTTAAACTAGTACGTTACAATGCTAAGCTTTGTGTTCTGTTTCAAAACGAAAATTATAAAATTTAAAACAACAAACATTTGAATTTAGGCTAATGCGTTTTTCAAAAGCGGAAATGGAAATTAAATTTAAAAATTCTTAAAATTATTTTAAATAAAAATCACTGTAAAAACAAAAATTTCAGTAAAAATGTTTTCAAGCGTGTGATTTTGTTTGTTGATTAAAAAAAATTAAAATTTCGAATTATTTTTTAATCCTGTCCTTTGACAAAACATATAAAAATCAGTGAGCTTTAGCCGTTAAAAAATTATCATTTCTGTACCAAAATGATACCTTGAAAAATATTAAAATAAGGTACTTAAAAATTTTTAATATTAACTAGTTTTTGTTAATTTTTTTGATTGTTTTGTTATAAAAAAATCCAAAAAAATATATTTATTATGTGGCGGAGAGCGCGTGGTAGGTTAGGTTAACAAATAAACTAATTAATTACCGCTAATTATAAGTTGTCATTCCGCCCAGCTTTCATGCGCGTTTCATGTCTTATTCAAAATTACAGTAGTTTTGCGCCAGTCGCCGCGCGTGTCAATTTCAACCATTTCAAGCAGGTTTTTTGCTCCGCATGGTGTGTGGGCATTTTGGGTTCCTTATTATTGGTGTGCGCTTTTACTTGGTGAGCAGTTGTATCCATCGTTGGACTGGAGCCCCCCTTTAAGTTGGCAGACGTGCCATAGGTTAGTTTTGTTGTAGTTTAAGCCTATTTTTATTGTAATAACCGTTAGAAAGCTGACTTCTGCAGCTGGTCAAGGCCAGCTTAGGTAGGGACTGTTTGTAAGCGGAAATAACCTGCTGGCTGACCAGGATATTTCCATGAGTTAGGATCTCCGGCGACCAAGACTTAAAAACACATTTTGGCGGAATGGCTCCGACACTTCTGTAGCCTGGTGCAGGTATCTTTTCAGAAAAATTGCATGTAGAGCCAATTTAGTAATTTTGTAACACTTAGTAAAATCTAAGTAAAGTTTTGTTTTTAAGCTAGGAGGTTTAGCGCCCAACGGCGACGGTTGTCAAAAACCCTCTCTGTCTAATATCTCGTGTTAAATTTAGTAGTTTTCATTTAAAAAATTTCCTTAAAACACAAAATTCGCTTTCATAAGTCTTCTGCATGTAAAATAGTGCTTTGGCACTCCGTGTACTAGTGATCCAAAATTAATTTATTTTTTTGTGTGTTATTTTTAAAACTGTTTACTCATAATCGGTTCAAAACCACTTTTTAAAATGCTCAAAAATACTGCGCTTTTTCAGGCCAAAGCCTAAACGTTTTGCTCAAGTGTAAAAATGTCTTTCGTGCGTAAATTGCTACTAACATGTACGCCGCAACGCGGTTGGTTACCGTAGTGTACTTTTTTAATAAATCACGCAGTGTAATAATTCGTAAACAAACACTTAGGCGCTCAGCGCTACACTCCGCATTATATTCTTTCATAAATTACGAAAACAACCTGACTTTAACACGAGACATCGCATATTACCGTATCTGAGAAATTCCTACACGACAAAAATCCAGGGGACTGGTTTTAAAGGAAACTGAAATAACAGTCCTAACTTTCAGACTTTGGTTTTTCAACCGTTTTGTTAATGTTCCAAGGGCAATATTTGCCCCTTTCTTTAATCATTCCACCGCTGTTCTGAAAGAGACTGTTCTTTCATTCTCCTAACTTTTTGCAGAGGAATTTATTTTCTAAAAAATTTCTCAGAAATAACTTTCTCTTGTAGCACTGGACGCATTAATGTTTCATAGTGTAAACATTACCTCCATGATTTAACGCTTTTTGTTCAACAACCAAAAGCTGTATTCTTCTGTTTCTTACTTGGTATTTTTGAAGAGGCTGAAATCATCAGCCTTGCTACCTTCTGTTTTGCACCCAACACACTAATGTTCCGTACTAACCACATTAGTCTGTAATACCTTCTATCTTCAGCAACTGTGTTGCACCGACGTTCACATTTTGGAGAAGCTAAACCCAAAAACCGAGTCTTTTTGTCAGGGCTGAAGCATTCAGCCTTATCCATTTTTTGTACCCGACACGGTAAGGTTTCATTCCGACCTTAAGTATTTTTAGGTAATTATGACTACAACTTCAGAACCAACGACCTCTTTGAAAAAATTTGTATTCATTAAATTTTTGTAAGAGCTGAAAACTTCAGCTCACCTTCTCTCTCTTTTCTGTACACCCAACACGGTTGTGTTTCACCGTGATTACATCATATAGTTAACAGTACGCAAAGCAATTGTCTTCATTGTCAAAATCAACATAAATAACAATTTTTGTACAAGCCGATACCTTTATCTGCTCCAACTTCCGCTAACGTGTTACCTTACTGTTTCAATTTATTCAAATAAGTATCAGCTAATCACGCTCTTGGATTTCCACCACCAAGCGCTCTTTGGTTTTGACATACATCGATAACTTTTTGACCGGTTGACCAAAACTCAACCTCACTTTTTGCACTCGTAGGATTAATGTTCCACATTAATCCAATATTCGCCAAGGTTAAATCAATTTACAAAGCGCCCAATTCTATCAGTTCATTAGTTTGCGCTCTAGCATTCTTTCCAATTTTTGAGCGCTGAAGATAATCTTCGGCAATTGAAACCACTAGGGTATTCCTCCACCACCGTGACCTGACTTGACCCCAAGGTTAAGAAAGTGTGTCTTGTATCACCCTACACAAAGGTACAAATAAAATACGTGCCATTTTTTGCTATTATATAACTGCACTATTTCTCAGGAAAAACGCCGTGTGTTTTGAGGACAAAGAAGGGAAGTACCATGTGTAGCGTGCGGCAAGCTCTCAATACCGGCTTGACCTTTGTCTGCCTTTTACAATTAAAATCATATTAAAAGTTTTGAAAAAATGAAAAATGTCATCATCAGTAATATCTAAATAAAAAATTATAAACACTACAAGAATAAACAAATCATTACAGTTCTATGCTTATTCTTGGCGTGTTCAAAATTTTTGAAATTTTACAAAATACTTTTAAGGTTTTACTATTATATTTAATGGTTATTATTTTATTTATATTGTACATACATAATTCACACAAAATATATAATAAATATAACATTCTCTTAGTTATTAAGTTCATTTATACGTTACAAACATCGTTTATGTTTAATAGTCCATAATTTGAACATGTATATATTTTTCTGAACTTATATTAATAAAACTTCTGTAACTTATAACTTTTAACTTTTTTAGCAGTGAACATTCCATTTAAACTTGAATGCCACCAGGAAGCGACATTACTTAAACACTGAATGTTGTTGGATTAATGCCAGCAGTTCAGTTTAAATCCATTTCCAAATATTTGAAATGGTTAAAATAAAAAATAAAAATAAAAGCATACCAATTTATATCTGAAAACGTCATTTATCGTGCAGAAAGACATTCAAAAACATAAAAAAATTACTTTTTGACATAATATATGCTTTTTACCTATGTTTTATAATAATATTTTCATATAGAATAAATGTTACATGTAAAATTTTGGGCCATCTTATGTAAATTAAAAACTGAACTGACTTAGTTTGCTACGTTTAAATTTAAAACAAAACTTCAAAAATTCAATATCACTCTAGCGGTATTTTTCATCAAATTCAAGCCGCGTAATAAAATTAATTTAAAATACAATGGGTGTATTCCTTATTTTTTTTTTATTTTTAAAAAAATATTCTACGCGGTGGCTGCCGCGACCGTTCTGTCGCTTCTACAATGCCGTTGAGTTTAGTTTGTTTGTTGAAAGTTGTAAATAAAAAAGTCATTTCATTGCAAAAAATATTTAGTTTAATTTACAACGGTTTAGCACGTAAAATTAAAGAGTTATATAATTATCTTAACAATTATTTTTGTAATTGTTTAGATAGAATTTAAACTTTTTCCAAAAGAATTGTTCCATAAAAATATCGTGTTTATTGAAAGCCGCTATATTCTTAGGGGTTGGTTGGATGGACTTATACAAACGGATATCTTCCACGAATAAGTACGGTAGAGGCTATTGGGACTACCACACAAGAATTCCCGAAGAATTGTGCAGAGGGTAAACAAATATTTTACAATAATTTATTTAGTTTACAATAATTGCATTGTTACTTTTTATATAACTTTATACATTAACAAGAATACATGACATTAATTAATTAAAAATAGAAGAATGAGAAACGGAGAATAATTATACGGGATATGTGTGGATCCTAACGACATGCATACTTATGCATGTTTTTTTATGCATACGGTTGCATGTTTTTCGAAAAATATGCAAAATATGCATACGTATGTATAATTTTTTAAAATCACATGCAAACGGTTGCATGTAATTTCAAAACACATGCAACCGTTTGCATGTGCTTTAAAAATCACATGCAACCATTGCATGTGTTTTTAAAATACATGCAACCGTTTGCATGTGTTTTTAACTTACATGCAACCGTTTGCATGTGTTTTTCAAAATTACATGCAAACGGTTGCATGTGATTTCGAAAATTATGCATACGTATGCATGTGTTTTCAAAACACATGCAACCGTTTGCATGTGTTTCAAAAACACATACAAACGGTGGCATGTGTTTTAAAATTCAAAAAAAAAATCCGTAAAAATTTTTTTATTAAAAAATAACAATCTGTGTAAAAACACTTTGCAATTAATCTTTGGCCGTCAAAAGTAGTCATAACTTGCGCAATATTAGAGTAATTTTAAAAACCAATATATCAATTTTTTCGTATTTTAATGAAAAATACAATAATGTTTTTAGATTTTTAATTTTCTTATTTATTTACCAGATAATTAACAATATCACAAAACACCAATAAAAACGCACAAAATATATTTTTTTGAAACAAGCATAAAAGTGATATTTTAAATAATTCGTAGGAAAATAAATATAAATACATACAAATATATCAAAATAGGTCGACAATTCATTAAACTGAAAATTTTTTTTAACAACAATTCATTAATTCGACAATTTATTAAACTGAAAACAACAGCCAGAATTAAAGGTTTTTTACTTAATTTTTGTTAAAAAAGAGAAAATAATGCCATAAACTAAATTCTTTTTAAAGTTTCAACCTAAAAACACCATCCAACCCGCCCCGCCAAAGTTTTCATCCCCCCAAGATCAAAAAACACAAACAAAAAAATCTCCACCCCAAAAAAACAAAAAAAAAACCAAAACAAAACCAAAAAAAAAAACATAAACACACGCAACCAAAAAAAAAACAAAAAAAAAAAAAAAAAAAAAAAAAAAAAAAAAAAAAAACCCACACACAAAAAAACAAAACACACCAAACAAACCAAAAAAAAAAAAAAAAAAAAAAAAAAAAAAAACTAAGTAAATTTTTTCTATTTGTATTTTAATGTTCAATACTTATTAATTTTTAAATAATGGAATTACAAACAATATCACAAAATAATATTAAAATTAACACTTTAAAATAGATACAAAATCAATAAATTAGGAAGGAAGAGGCAAAAATAGCGCTTTTTTGAAAGGGGATTCAAACCCTGGGGTAGCAAAATACAATCATCTTGCCTTAACCGGTGGACTATTATGACATTGTTGGCCTTATAAAATTCTAAAAACCTTATATTAAACTGTGTTTTCTCTCGAAACAAAATTCAAGAAAAAGTTCTAAAAACATTATGCAATGCGCTTTCTCTCAAAAAAACCACTATATAAATTTTTTGTAATTTAATGAAAAATACAATGGTGTTTATAGATTTTCAATTTTTTTTATTTGTGTACCTGATAATTAATTTTTGCTATTAAAAAACGAAAATAAAAATCATAAAATATGTATAATATCAAGAATACATGAAATTTAATTAATAAAGAAAGGAAGAATGAGAAATGAAGAACAAATTATATAGGCTATGTGTGGAACAAACCTAAATGCATACGTATGCATATGTTTATATTTATAGGCATACGTATGCATATGTTATGCATACGTATGCATGAATTCATATGCATACGTATGCATATTTTTTTAGTTATATGCATACGCATGCATTTTTGCGCAAAGTATATGCATACGTTAGCATTTTTTTGAAACTTTTATGCATACGCATGCATAAAACTTATCAAAAAAATGCATACGTAAGCATATACTTTACGAAAAAAACATGCGTATGCACATAAGTTGCAAAATATGCATACGTATGGATATCTTCTTAAATAACAAAAAAAACTTTTTTTTTAATTTCCAAAATATGCATAAAATTAATTAATTTCATGTATTCTTGACATTAATCAATATTTTTTAAAAAATTAAACAAATTTTTTAAAATTTAATCCAGAAAGTTTGGTTTTACATGCTTTTTGCGGTAAGTTTGAAATACTTAGAAGATGGCGTCATTTAAGAATGAATGAATTTTCAGCGCCTGATTATTTTCGCTTCCACTTTGGTTCGTCACACAATTTACAAAAAAATAGCCGTGATTATTTTGACAAAAAAAGACAGAATCGTTATAAAAATACTCGTAACTGTGACTCTTTTTATCCTTTATCAGGCACAGAATATAAACATTATAAAGAGTCAGAGTCACATTGATTTTATACTGATTGTGACTCTTTGTGTCAGAGTAACGACGAATCGCAATCGCCGATATATTTTTAACAATAAGATTATTAACAAGAATACCGCTTGGTTATTTTCAATGTTGTTTTTATATACCATTTTTCAATAGAAAACGTTTGTACTGAGCGGATATTAATAAAACTTAATATAATTTATGCTAGAGTAACAAAAAGCTTAAATTTTAAATTTGGTTCAATTCTACAAAGTTTTGAATGAATAATGCTATTTAAAAAAATTATTTCGGAATATGATGTTTTTAAAAGGCCAATATTTCTTTTATTACTTTTCAGAATTAAACCAAGGGCCTATTTTATAAAGATTTTTGTAATTTTAAAATAATAAACGCATTTAATTTTTTTGTTATTTTATTAATTAAAAAAATACGTACGTAACTGTGGAATTTACGGAATTTACAGACATGTAATTTTCTAAATTCTAAATGCAATTTTATTAATATACGTTTTAATTAAAAATATAAAAGAAAAATATACGTTTATTAATTTACAGCTGTAAATTAATTAATTACACGCAATTTTTATGAAATAGGCCCCAAATTTAAAATTTAAGCTTTTTGGTACACTAACATAAATTATGTTAAGTTGTTTTAATATACGTTTAGTAAAACTGTTTTCTTGTGAAAAATGGTGTACAAAAACAACGTTGGAAAAACAAGTAGTATTCAATAACTCGTTAACCGTTGGGAATTAATTAGTAAGCTTTTTGGTACACTAGCATAAATTATGTTAAATTGTTTTAATATACGTTTAGTAAAACTGTTTTCTTGTGAAAAACGGTGTACAAAAACAACATTGGAAAAGCAAGTAGTATTCAATAACTCGTTAACCGTTGGGAATTAATTTTTGTTGTGATAAAAATTTTTTTCTCAGTGTGACCTGATACATCGATTAGTATAAATTTACCAGCAATAAAAAATACACCATGAGTTAATATTCTGCACCTTTAAAAACGTTTAAAAGTTTTTCGTTTGTTTTTTTTGAAAATACAAGAGAACAGTTATTTCTAATCTTTATTATCTGTTTCTTTAATATCTTTCCTGAAGTTCCCAATTTGAAGTCCCTGAAGTCTGATTTATTTGTTTTTCATAAAGAAAGATACGTAAGGCCATTGTTTACTCAGCACTAATTGCGCAACCACATGCTACTACATATAACAATACTGGCCTTGAAAAATGCTCTAAGAATAGAGCAGGAAAAAGGGGCGATTTTTCCCAGGCGTATGTTTAGACAGAAAAGATGTGGACTAGGCTGAGATGAACATTATATGGACTATAGGAAATTTGCATTTGGTTTAGGCAGCTGCTCACTAAATAAAAATTTTTACTATATGATAATGATTTGTTTATACATCTAATCACGCAGCACTGTTGCATTTTTTTTTAGTTTGATGAAATGTCAATTTAAAAAATCATACTCACAGCAATCTTTGACAAGCGCGAAATCGCCACTTTTTCAATTAGAAGTTTATATTTGTATGTGTAAGAAACAACTATAAATTTGAAAAAGTGGCGATTTCGCGCTTGCAAAGATTGCTGTGAGTATGATTTTTTTTGAATTGACATCAAACTAAAAAAATGCAACAGTGCTGCGTTATTAGATCAATGTATAAACAAGTCATTATCATATGGTAGAAATTTTTGTTTAGTGAGCAGCTGGCCAAACCAAATGCAAATTTCCTATAGTCCACATAATTTCCATCTCAGCCTAGTCCACATCTTTTCTGTCTAAACATACGCCCGGGGAAAAATCGCCCCTTTTTTCTGCTCTATTCTTAGAGCATTTTTCAAGGCTAGTCTACCACTTTTTTGAATTAAATTAAAAAATAGCCTAATAAACTATAGTTTTAGCTGCGGAATGACATATGTTTATAATCATTCCGTTGCCGAGATATACTTTTCTAAATAAAAAATAATAAGAAGAAGAAGATGAATTTAAATTACAAAATTTACCCACGGTATTTAATTATAGTTAGTGCAGTGCAGTTGCGCTCCAGACAAAGTTTACCTACCTTCTCTAAATATAGTTGGCGCGATGCCGTGCGCCAATAATTGCAATTATAACTTTTAAAGTAAAAATAATAATAAGAAGAAGATGATGAACATGAATTACAAAATTTATTCATGTTTTCTAAGTATAGTTGGCGCGGTGCCGTGGGTTGAATTGCAGTGTGGCAACCCCGCACCACCGATGATTACCGGCACGCTTATTACTATTTTTTAATAAATAAAACTTTGAATTAATTTTGTCATCAGTAATGCAAGAATCATCAAACTTTTTGTCATCTTTATCATCAAACTTTTTTTTGCGGTTTTTATGAAGGGATGTTGGTTGTCTGCTCTGTACAATCCTTATTGTTGCCAAAAGGCTGTTATTGTGCGGTTGGGAGTTTTTATCATGGGCAGCGCGGGAGCGCCACGGGGCGATTTAACCCCGTGGCGCCGCGCCAACCATAATTAGAGAACGTGGGTAAATTTTGAAATTCAGAACCTTCTTCTTCTTCTTCTTCTTCTTCTTCTTCTTCTTCTTCTTCTTCTTCTTCTTCTTATTCCAACGCTCCATCCTTAAAAGTGATATTCCTCATTCGTTACTGATTCATCAAAAATAAACATGGGCTCATAAGAAAGAAGAAAGAATTACGCAACTTTCTTAGGAAGCACTTTTTTGATTTAGGTCCTTGTTATTGATTTATTGATCAAAATAAAAAATTTGAAAAATAGACAAATAAAAACTTCCAACCGCACAATAACAGCCTTTTGGCAACAATAAGGATTGTACAGAGCAGACAACCAACATCCCTTTATAAAAACCGCACAAAAAAAGCGGACCGGTTCTAATTGGTGGCAGAAACGGAACAAGTTCCCAGCGCCATCTGCTTCAACCGCGCAGAAATCGGCGAAAACAACAAGGACCTAAATCAAAAAAGTGCTTCCTAAGAAAGTTGCGTAATTCTTTCTTCTTTCTTATGAGCCCATGTTTATTTTTGATGAATCAGTAACGAATGAGGAATATCGCTTTTAAGGATGGAGCGTTGGAATAAGAAGAAGAAGAAGAAGAAGAAGAAGAAGGTTCTGAATTTCAAAATTTACCCACGTTCTCTAATTATGGTTGGCGCGGCGCCACGGGGCTAAATCGCCCCGTGGCGCTCCCGCGCCACCCATGATAAAAAGTCCCAACCGCACAATAACAGCCTTTTGGCAACAATAAGGATTGTACAGAGCAGACAACCATCATCACTTTATAAAAACCGCACAAAAAAAACAGACCGGTTTTAATTGGTGGCAGAAACGGAACAAGTTCCCAGCGCCATCTGCTTCAACCGCGCAGAAATCGGCGAAAACAGCAGAGTTCTTTTTTTTAATTCTTGCATTACTGATGACAAAATTAATTCAAAGTTTTATGTATTAAAAAAAAATAATAAGCGTCGGTAGCCCGGGAGCGCCACGCGCCGGTAGATAATCTTCGATGGTGCGGGGGTGTCACACTGCAATTTAACCCACCGCACCGCGCCAACTATACTTAGAGAACGTGAGTAAATTTTGTAATTCATGTTCATCATCTTTTTTATTATTATTTTTACTTTACAATTATAATTGCAATCATTGGCGCACGGCATCGCGCCAACTATATTTAGAGAACGTAGGTAAACATTGTATGGAGCGCCACTGCACCGCACTAACTATAATTAAACAACGTGGGTAAATTTCGTAATTTAAATTCATCATCTTCTTATTATTATTTTTTATTTAAAAAAAGTACATCTCGGCAACGGAATGATTATAAACATATGTCATTGCGCAGCCAAAACTAGTTTATTAGGCTATTTTTCAATTTAATTCAAAAAAAGTGGTAGACTAACCTTAAAAAATGCTCTAAGAATAGAGCAGGAAAAAGGGGCGATTTTTCCCCGGACGTATGTTTAGACAGAAAATATGTGGACTAGTCTGAGATGGACATTATGTGGACTATAGAAAATTTACTCACAAGTATAATATCATTTTGATATAATGATATTATACTTGTATTTATATACTTGTATAAAAAATCATATATTTATATATGATTTTTTATATATATTTTATATATATATGTACACGTATTCAAAATGATATTATACTTGTAACTTTAAGAATGTACTTCTGTGCTAAAGTTTATTTATTATAGCATGATTTTGTGTTTTATTGGTTTTTCTATTTTTTTGTGTCTAACTGATGATCTAAATTTATTGTATTTTGTATGTTTATTTTTTGTTGTATTGTAAGTATGTTACATGACCGTAACCTTTGCAACATAAACTTTTCTTCTTTCTTCTTTAAAACGGTTGCAAAAGAAAAATCAATAAGCGATCCCAGAATAACAAATAAATTCCCGAGAAATCTCAGATTAAATTGTTAAATTAAAAAAAAAATACTAAAGTTTTGATAATAATGGTGTATAAAATTGTGTAAACATTACATAATACAAAATATAAATTTTGCGATGTAAAGATTGATGTTATAGTAAAATACTTGTAGCTGTCAACGAAGGCATGGTTTATCGCCTTGTTCTAATTGACATAATTTACCTTATATTGGATTCTCGCGATGATTTAACGATGTTAACGATTTAACAAAGCTTTTTTGCTAATAGATGATTCCATTCTATGCAAGAAATAATTTGCATAAGCAGGGTTGGCGCGCAGCTAGTTGTAGTTGGTCGTTCTGTATGATGTTTAGTTCAGTGATAATACGTTCATAAGTTTGTGCGCGGCATAAATAAAAAAATTTACGGTGCTTCGATAGTTGCGAACACAATTTTCAACTGAATTGTGTGCAAATTATTTCTTACGTCGGATTCATCCATTGGAAAGTCGAGCCAGGCCGAATTTTTAAAATATTCGGAGGCCGATGAATGGAATTTTTAAAATTTAACTCAGTAGAAAAATTTTGAGCCGGGCCAGGCCGGGCCAAGCTGTAATGGGCCGGCCTGATTCAGGCTTGATCTCCGCTTGATAACAATTTAAGACCAAATAAATTTTTTTGCAATAAACATCGTTTTTACTAACATAGCATGCACCAGAAAGTAAATCTATCGAGTCAACAAAATAGTCAATTTACATAATAATTAAAAAATAAATACACGGAATAACAAAAAAACAGGTAGATGCTAAAATCCGTAAATGAAATTTTAAAATAATAGTAAAAATTAAACTTTTTGAAATAAAATTTAAAAAATTAAGATGGGCTTTGTTTTTGAACTTAAAATTATTAGCACTGAATAAGTCAAAAGAAAACAACAATTTCATGTTATATTGAAAATTAATCCATTAGTTTTTTAAGTGAGCATAGACAACTTTCTAATTTTTTTCCATGAAAATAGCTCAAATTATACTGTTTTGGGGTTTTCAATTGTGGAGATTTTCAGTAAACTGTGTAGAAAAGGACAAAAGTCTTTGGATGCATTTTGGACATCATAAAGAGAATACTATTTATCTTCATTGCGTGAACAACAAACTATGATTCACAAGCAATCAGAGTTATCCACTCATCAACCACAAAAGGATGATGTTGTAACTATTGAGGAAAATAATCTTCCCCGTGGATCATGGTCATTAGTCAAAATCCTTGATCTGATTTCCAGCCAAGACATAGAAGTTCGATCTGCTCAAATACTTCTTCCATCTAAGAGCACATCAAGGCGACCGATTTCTCAGCTTTACCCATTGGAAACAAAGAATCATTAACCCAATGATTTTAAATTTAAATCTGTAACCACAAAAAATATAATAACGATCGGTATAATAATGTTATTGTTTGGGTTTTCTGGTGTCTGTGGAAACCCTGGTGTTATTGAAAATCCAAAATGTCCACCAACTGTTGCGATTGATATCCTAACATCACAAACATGTACCAACCAAGGAATACTTATTGGAAGAAGGCGAGAAATTGGTCAAACTTGCTGGAAGTACAAACAATGTCCACCTAACCGTCACCTTACTGACACTTGTTCCTGTGGAAGTAAGTGATCATGTCCTGCCTGGGCAGCAGATGGCAGCCATTACAATGATAAGTCTCTTCCATAAGTTCAACACTTCAAAAAAACTTATTGATGAATAGAGCTACTGTGTGTTCTTTTACTCCTAGTGAAGAATGTAATCCACAACCTAGAACAGGAACGTTCTATCAAATACAATTATTTGATTCAACACAGCATTTGGTGAAAGCGCTTCAACTCAGCCACGCTTAAAGGGCTTCAAATTCCTATACATCTGTTGGCTCTGGCCCTAAAGTCACTGGTTCAAGTGCCTATTGCGAAACACATCGTTACGAGAAAACGGCCCAAATGTTTTTTTATTATCCAAATAACCATTTGGTTCAGTATGTCACCTTAGAAGGTCACAAAATTCCCATCACTGCTTGGGGTTCTGTTACAGTTCCATATTTTGATGAAAAATCTAACTCAAATTTAAACCCTATGTGCACTGGCTGTTCTCTTAAATCTGTCAAAAATGGAATACAGATCAATTCAATTGAAGGTGTTGGTTTAATTGAAGCCTGCGTTTATTCTTTTAGTCCTAAAGTTAGTAATTCCGATCCAATCGAAATTGTGTATTTCTCTCCAGAAGTTGCATTTACTCGACACACTGTAGATGTTAAAATATGGTTGAATGTTTTTTTACTAAAACAAATGGGCATTGACTGTGAAGCTGAAGCTTTTTGTGAAACTATATTGTGCACATTTTGTCTAGATTTATTGAAAAACCCACATTGCCTACCTTTGCTTTCACCTTTTGTTTATTTTGTAATAGCCTACGTTTTTCTGATCATCTTGTACAAGTCTCTAAAAATCTTGCAAATTGGATTAAAAATACTGTATTATTTCATAATTTGCTTGATTTATGTGACACAGCGTCGTTTTTATTGCATAATTTCCTGAAATTTTCTACAATTTTGGAGAAACAATCAACAACAAAATAACGATTTTGAAGTGTTGGTTGAAAGACCAATCAATTCACATCTTTTGCAAAGAAATGGAAGACATCCACTGGCTATGAGCATTTTTATCCTACTAAAGCTTATAGTATGTTCTTCAGCATGTGCTGATATCATCTCTCTTACTGCAAACAACTCTAAATACAATATTAATAGTCAAGGTCGAGTAACCTGCACTCTTTCAGAAACAAGTTTATTAACAATTGTACCAGCAAAACAACAGTCGTGTATGCTAAGTAAGGGCCGCAATAATGAACCGCTTGGAACCCTTTCAATAACTACAAAAGACATTGCAATGGAGTGCAAAGTTAAATATGAATTTTTTACACGGTCTGTATCTTACCATGTAGAAGCGCACAAGCATTGTAGTCACGCTGGTTCATGCAAAGGTGAGAAATGCGGCTCAGTTCATTACAATTCCAAACTACCTCAATTTAGTGAAGCCAATAACTTCCCTGGCTACACGCATTGTGTTCAATCCTGCGGATGTTCCGCGTGGTCCTGTTTTTTTTGCACTTCTGCATGCTTGTTTTATCGTGTATTTACTAAGCCTACTAGTAAAACCATATATGAAGTGTTTACATGTCCCAACTGGGTGCTCAAAGTGAAACTAATCGCAACAGTCTATTATCAAGATAAGTCTCCTGAGGAGCACATTTTCACTCTTTACCGGGTAGAGCTCCATCAGTATGGAAAAATCTCAAAATTAGGGTTTACAACAATTACTCTTCCGGCCGCACCACTACTTTCTTCCAAATTTTTAACTGATGGGTCACGAACAGTTATTTCACCATCTACGAGAGAACCACAACAAACAGTAGAACGATTTTTTTGTCAAAATCAACAAGATGCCATTCAATTTAATTGCTGTTTTCCGCTACAAACATACCCATGTGACCTTCAAAAGGAAAATGTCAATTGTGCTTGTGACGAAGAAAGCATTGACGAATTATTTCTACAATTTGAGCTGGTTATTTCTCAAATCTTACAAGGACTAACAATCACTGGATCTGGAAAATTTATATTTGCAGAATATGAAGATATTTCAAGTTTACAGCTGCGAATAACGCTTAAAAGATTTCGATTATCAACAAAAGTGGAGAAGAATATTTGCACAATAAAAGTGACAAAATTTGAAGGATGTTACACATGCTTATCTGAAGCTAAACTATATTACAATTGTAAAACAGATTTTGGAACTGGTTAAGCTCATTAAAACTGTGAAAATGAGATCGAATTTCCAGCTAAGTTCAATGCACGCGGAATTCAAGCAACTGCAACTCTGTCATTTCAACAAGCAGATTTTGATCAAATTTGTGTTGTTCAGTGTCTTGCAGGTAAAACAACATTTAGTTTAAATGGAACCCTGATTTACATAAATGCAAATCAATTGTTTCACGTAACTAGTTTTGTTTCAAAAAATGGAACGGCTACAAATAACAGTTTTTCTATAAACTTTTGGTTTTTAAACACATTATTGCCAAAGGGTTTACTAAAACGTATTTTGTATATTTTCTTATTGGGTGTTGGATGTTTTCCCCCAGTTTTGCCTCCAGTTTTGCCCCCAGTTTTGCCCCCAGTTTTGCCCCCAGTTTTTTATTTGCAAATTTTGAAACTTAAGCAAAACAGCACAAAAGCTTCCTGGCCTTAAAAGAAGTATTAGCAACAAAAATTGTTAATCTATTCAACTAAAACAAAATTATTAAACCATGGAAATGAAGTTATTTCCACGTACGTTCCCTGGAGGAGATCTCCTTTGGCGTTTCGCCCAAGTGGGGCGCTACTCTGCATGTGTGTATGCAATAATATGCTATATAAAAGAGAGCGAAATGACTGTTACTTATTCTGAATCATTGAATGAACCTCTAATATCTTGGAGTGATCTGGTGATGTGTGATCTCTCTAATACCTCCAACTGGTGGATATCCGGGGGGGGGGTTCACCCCTCCTATGAGGTTCCCCCTTCCTACGCACCTCAAAAAAATTAGAGCTCCTCCAAAACCATGAGAGTTAGACATGACATGACATGACAATTAGAGCTCGGTTTATTCCACACCCCAACGGGTTGGGAATAAACCCAACCAGTTGACGCGAACTAAAACTATTTACTAAAAATTAAACACAAACTTTCTGGGTGAAAAATCAAAGCCACGCTCCTGTCATTTTGGGGTAGGTTTTGGTCCTCGCCGTAAAAGAACTTAAAACATTATTCACAAATGCACATAAGAAAAACAAAAACAACCAATACAAATCCTAACGCAATCATTCATAAGCCTAATTTACCGTCTTTCTGAATAACTTTAAGGCTTTAGAACATAAATCATATTATTTAACAATAATTTCGCAGCAAAATAGGTTTTATGGAAATTAAGTTTCAATATTAAGACAGACGCGCTTCACTAATCAGATGCTTAATGTTTAGTATAAAAAATTTGAAAAAATCTTCAATTACTTATTTCGACTATGATTTTAAAGCAAAAGCATAAAATAGAGAAAAAGCATAAGCATAGAGAAAAAGCATAAAATACCAATTATGAAATTATGCCTAATACATATACGTTTCAAAAAAAACGAAAGTTATTTGTGGTATAATGAGGTATTTTAAAATGTTTGTATCTCTATTTTAAATACTATTTTTTTGTTTTAATATAGTTAAAAAAAATTTAGTTTACAAAAAAAATGAAAATCATCTATGAGATTGCTGTTTAAATATTCATTTAATTAGTTAAAAAATTCAACAGAGAACTCCAGAGCTTAGGGGTTGCTCCAAAGCTCCTAAAAGCGAAGCTATCCTCCGATTCAAAACACCCCTAATATAAACTAATGTCCTTATTCTTTAATATCATACTGCAGATATCTTAAGCAGACGGAGCTTAGGAGCTCCGCCCCTTAAATGTGTGGTACCACCAAGTGAAATTTTTTGTCTTCGATTTTGATTATTTTTTGTGAAAACGTTACCTCTGCCCCCAATAACCCACAAAAATTTTTTCATCAAAATATCTTAAGTATTTCAGGAGATATGACCCACCAAAAATGGCGTTTTTCAACCATTTCGTACTTAAAAGATTAAAATAAGTATTAAAATTTAAATTAAAAGTATGCAATCACAGAAAGCGGCTACTTTCACTTTAATTTGATACTTTGAGATGATCGTTAAGATTGGTGCAGTATTTGTTGAGATAATGCGTTTCCCGTTCAAAAACCCCGCGATTTTCTCGTTAAAAACACCAAACGAAGCAGTGATTTGATAAAGTTTGCCCACGATTTTTGCCTATACACTTTTTTAAATGGCTGGTTTTTTGAGCGGGAAACGCAATATCTTAACAAATACTGCACCAATCTTAACGATCAAGATATCAAATTAAAGTAGAATGTAGCCGTTTTAATAAAGTATATTTTGTAATTTCAAATTTTAATACCCATTGAGCAATCTTTCAAGTACAAAATTGTGGAAAAAATGCTATTTTTGGAGGTTCATATCTCTTAAACCACTGGCGATATTTTGATGAAAACATTTTTCTGGGGTTTTGAGGGCAAGAGTAAGATTTCCACTAAAAATAATCAAAATCAAGGACAAAAAGTTTGACTCGGTACCGCACCTTTAAAGGAAATTTATAAGAAATTATTTAATATAAATGAAATGGCTTTGTAGTTAGTTTCCTACGTAAGAACCTATGGCCAGCTTGCTTTAACTCTGAAAAAATTAATAATTAAAATAATCGACAAAATTTTAAAATTTTAAAACAAATATTCATCAAAATATATATTTCTAAAACGTTAATTTGTTCTATATTCAAATTAAAATAACATATATTTAAAATAATCAAAATCGAAAACAAAAAGTTTGACACACCTTTAAATGAGGTCCGCTGGAGCTCGGGAGCTCCGCCCTATTTTTGGACTAATATCATTAATAATTAAATTCTGATGCCATATATTATTTTGTCAAAATTTTTTTTCAAATTAATATTTTTCTAAATTTAATACACTAGAAGAAGACTTAAAAATTCAGTTGGAGCAACTTTAAATGTATTTCAAGCTTAAATAAGCTTTAAAATCGCTCATTTAATGGGTGGAGATCCAGAGCTCGCTTTGCTTCAAATGGCTCCGGAGCATAATATGAAAAAATAGGAACATCGCTATTTTATACGCAATTTAAGGGCTAGTTTTAAAATTTTGAGAAAAAAACAGCTTAAAAAAAATTTAAAAAAATAATATATGACATTAATCCTCAATTATGCGTTAAACAATTGGATAAAGAGCTCCGAAGCTCTGGGAGTTGCTAAGGAGCTTTTGAAAGCGAGCTTTGTTGTTTTAGAACATCACTGATATAAATTACCTTTTTTTTTTACCAACCCCCCAGTATTACACTCCGACCATTTAAAGCAGAGGGAGCTTCGGAGCTCAGCAGGATCTCCGCCCCTTAAATGAACAATTCAAAGCTTATTTAAGCTTGAAATACATTCTAAATTACTGTCTTTGTAATTTTAAAACTTTTTTTTATTGTTTTATTTTTTATTAGTTCAAAGTGATAAATAATTAAGTACTCAACATGGCTCACGAATTCCGCAACATGACAATAAAAACCGACTTTATATTAGCTTGAGTGTTATTATTGTAGTTTTTTTAGCTTACGGTCAAATAAAGCTATAAAAACTCAAAACCACCGTTTTGGTAAGTTTAGAAATTTCATTTGATCACAGAAATACTTCACAATATCTAATTTTATTTCATATGCTAGCAAATAAAATTATAGATATTTGGCATAAAAATAATAAAGAAACAGAAAATTTTTCCAAGCCTTCCAAGAGCCTTCTCTAAGAGCTTTCCAAGCCAGAAAGACAAAATGCAAGGAAACTAAACAATTTAATGTAATTTTAACAGGCCGGGTCAAGCACCTAATAATTTTTACTTTCCAGCAAGCGATATCTACTGATCAAACTTTATGAGCCGTTCGTGAAAAAACCTTTAGGTCCGCCGCCGAAATCCAACCTATTTAAATTCCAATTGGATTAATTCCACGAAATCCGTTTCCACGTATATATTACTGGTAATTAAGTACTTTTATAAGCTCTAGAGCTCAAGCTCTAGAGCTCTTTTATAAATGTTTGAAGCTCAAGAGTATAATATTTGAGCGCAGAAACATTATTTAACACAAGACTTAAATTTATAGGCACCTTGCACTGGAACTGGATTTATACATGATAAGTATGCAATATACATAAGCGTCACCATAATGGATAATTACCGTACCTCCTACTTATCTTTCGTAGTATTCAGATCAAAAGTTCAAAATTTCGCACGCTCTCAATCGGTTGATCTGCATACTACGAAAGATAATTAGGAGATACGGTAATTATCAAATATGGTGACGCTTTATGTAGATTGCATACTTTATGTATAAACCGAGTTTCAGTGCAAGGTGCCTTCTAATTAACACATAATCAGCAATGCGGAAGGATTGTTTTGTTAATATGGATGAATAACGGGATCAAAAGTTGATACTTCCGATACCGTGATCAATTTCAAAAGTGTAAAAGTAAAGTTTATTTACGAATTAATTTTCTTAAACTGGAGTTCCAAAAAAATTAAATTGAGCTTGCTTGTTTTGTCGCAGGGTGTCGCTTAAATCTTACACTCTTATTAGTAATGTTTCAATGTTAATATAAACAATTTGTGAGCAAGATGAATGGTTTCAGAAGTGTAACATAGAATTAACCGAAATGCATGATTTTCCCAGAGCTTAAAATGCATGAGTTTATTTAACAATATTACTTTTAATGACGTTTATCTATACAATATTTTACGAAAAAGAAATCCTGTGCTTGTGTCCGTGATACCGCGTTGTCAGCAGAGGCAGTTGTTATTCGACCTAAATTTTAGGTAAATAACTGAATCATGTTTGATGACGCAAATTTAAATACTACTTTTAAAACATTAAAAACCGGATCCAATTTAAAGAGCGTAACAGAGACAGTGAAAGAGTTTAAAGCCACCTCTCGGGGCAAAAAAAAAGAAGAAAATTTATTTTTACTGCACAAAAAAAATGTTTTTACTCCGGTGGATAAAACATTTTCCTCCTTTTTCTTCAAAAAAAAAATTTGATTACGGTAGGATTAGTTGTTTTTACAGCTGAATAAGGCGGGTTTTCGTATTTTTTCTCTCTTAATTTTTTTTTAGTCCCCAATTTTTCTGCTTAGGCCTCTGAAGCATGTTGTTGGCAGTACCAACAAGACTGATAGATAAAACATATGTATTAACTTACTTAGATGTATTTACCTAAATAAAATAGATTTACTTAGGTAACATACATACTTTTTTTAAATTTAAAAATTAGGAACGAGAAATATGCACTAGAAAGAAATTCATGCACCCTTGCTTACTCATGGCTTTTGGTTTTACCCAAAATACAGAAAGAACATACTCAGTTTACATTTGTAGGGTCAGGGGGGGGGGGCAAGGTAAGCACTTTGTCCAAAATATGTGCCGGCCCAAAAGTTTGACGCATCATTTGAGGGGATAAATTTTATCCAATCTCAATGATCTTATAACCAAACTAACCGCAAAAGTCTCAAAAATATTAATAAAACGTTCGTTTTGAAAAAAAATTAAGATTTAACCCTTACTCGCCCAAATGCGTACCAAGCGGTCGGTCGTATTTTGTGTATGTTAAAAAGTGATGCAGCCTGGTGCAACACTTGATTCTGAAAAAACCTAATGAATCGCAATTATACCCCAGGGTTCACTGTATACACATATAACCTTTCGACCCGATTCCTTTTTAAATAGAGTAGCACTGCTTCACCGAAATAACCCTTTGTGTCAACGCGGTAAAACTTGAAAATCAGAGTAGGCTTAATTTGGAGGTTTATTGCAAGCGCTAAATAATATCAAATACACATGTTTTTTACACCAAATCCATCAGAAAAGAACGGGCTTTAACCTCATTACCATTTCAACCCTATTGGGCTGTTTTTAACTTTTACGAGCAGCACCCGAAAACCGGCAAAATTACATTCGATTTTTTGGCATTTTCAGGGTCGAAAAAATAATATTTATAGAAAAGCTTTTAAAAATATAACATTGACGTGGGATTGCCTCATCGATTGTAAGTGCACAGTAGATTTGCCGTATGGGGTCGTTTAACACTTTTACCGGAAAAAATCGGTTTTTTTTAATTTATTAATTTATTAATTTTTTCAAAAAAGGGTATATGTTATACCCTTTTTTGAAAAAATTAATAAATTTTATACATAAAAGAAATAATCAGAACTCGCACCCACCTAAAGCTAGAGACGCGTTTGAGGCACCATCTTGTAGATCTTGTTACGGGCTTTCGTCTGAGCCCTTTTACAGCTCCCAATACTAATTTTTTGTTGAACTACTATTTTTTGTAGATCTAGGCTAATTTTGCGTCATTTTGCACCGAATATTTTGATCGAAATATACATAATGAAAAAAAGTTTTAAAAAAAAAACGGATCGCCGGGCTTTTGCCACATATGTGTACTAACTATTGAAAATGAGCCAATTTTCCAAACTTGAAACCGTGAAATTGAACACAGCCCTCGCGTGAAGCCTACAATTTTGACGAAAAAATGTCCATTTTCACAAACGGTTAAGCAACCTTTAAATCAAAATTATTTCGTTCAAATTAGCATAAAATGAACAATCACGCTTTTATCTTTCAGAATTTACTCCATTTGTCACAAACCAGCCACCTGGGCGTGAGCAACATGGCCGCAAAGTTGACCCAAAAATGACCATTTTATACAATATGACAAAATACTAAAATACAGTGAATGGTCTTACACATTGCCCCAGGAGTGAAGTTTTTTTTACCGATTTAGCTTATTTTTTACATATTAGTACCATAACAGCAACAAGAGTTGCTTCTTAATGAATGCAACCAATTAAATCACCTCCATAACACATGGAGTGCAATGAAAATAGAATAATACATTCATATATTGTTGCACCACTTTGCCCACAACTACGGGGCACTTTACCAGCTCACATTTGGACCTTTTGCACCTAGTAAATTTTGGTTTAAATTTTTGTCATAACTTTTTTGATCAAGATATTGGCTTCGCTGTAGTTTCAAAAATTACCTTTAAAGCTTTTATCTTAAAAGAACCAAAAAAAAACACATTTTTTGATATCACGAGTTTATAAGAAAAGAATTCATGATTGCGTTATTTTCTGTAATTATATTTGTTAACCGTTTTCCGAAATTTCGTTGCGAACCTTGAAAAAATATAAATTTGTAAAGTTTTACAGCGGGATGTGTATGGGACACCAATGGGGTACTTTTTGGATGTTGCTTAAGAGATTAAAACCACCAGGGGTAAAATAGTAAATAATTTCTCCATTGGATGAATTCATTTTTCTCGCCTCCATTCACCCCGTTGAAGAAGTAAACTATTAATTAGCATTCCAAAAATATCCACTTATGTTCCGAAAAACTTTTACACGTGGCACACCATGATGGCGGTTCACAGCTCAACAGAAAAAAAACGCAACCACTGCAACATTTCGCCACTGGTTCTTAGGCAATGCTTGTATTGAGTTAAACAAAGAAAATAGCAAACAATTTGTTTTTTGTTGTTAATTTGTTAACTAAAATAACTGAGGCATAATGCCAACTGTTACTGTGTAAGTAATTTATTTGTAATACTTATAACCACACTAAAACTTTTGTGCATAACAGAACAACTTATGAGCATGTTTAAAAAACTAAAATTGGGATTTGATTTTTTTTATTCCAGTTGAGTTTAAACAACATAAATTGTGCTCTAAAATTATTATTAATATTGTGTACAAGT